>JABFQA010002546.1:0-11077 GCA_022817065.1 Probaryconus sp. ZL-2020
CCGAACGCGATTTGCTGCAGCTGCAACCTCAATTGTGGACGGCGAGCGGGCCCTGTGATGATGCAGTTTTGGCACCTGAGTTCTAACTCAGTCTATTCGAATTTCCACGACTCGCAGATCATCACACTTCTCTAAAATATTTGTAAAAAGTAACATTCAGAAAAAAAAAACAAAAACTAACTTCCCTCAAGATTTTGAAAAAATTAATTTTGATGAATTTATCGACGAGAATTTCAAACACACTTTTTTCTTCTTTTTTCTGTCTTCGTTTATCAGCGAATTTTAGACTACTAAAATTGTCGTTTTTTTAACTTATTGTTTAAATAACGATTGTAATTACTTTTTTCTCAGTCTGTTAATTTGAGATTTTGGTATTACCAAAATGACGCTTAAACTAGCAGAAGATAGCTAGCAGATGATGGCTGAGAACAGTGACTCTCAATTAATCTTAATAATAAAAATTTAAAAAAAATACAAACATATAAAGGCTGAAAATTTGCAAAGTTGGTTCGTATTGGCTAAAGATCAGTTATGCAAATTTTCAGCGTTTGCATGTTTTTCATTGACAAGATATCAACAATTGTTAATTAACAATTGTTTATAACTTTTTATCTGGAGACATGCAAACGCTGAAAATCTGCATAACTCATCTCTAGCCAGTATAAACCAACTATGCAAATTTTCAGCGTTTGCATGTCTCCAGATAAAAAGTTACACAATTGTTAATTAACAATTGTTGATATCTCTTTAATGAAAAACATGCAAACGCTGAAAATTTGCATAGTTGGTTCATACTGGATAAAGATCAGTTATGCAAATTTTTAGCGATGGCATTTCTACAGATAAAAAGATATAAACAATTGTTAATTAACAATTGTTGATAACTCGTTAATGAAAGACATGCAAACACTGAAAATCTGCATAACTCATCTCTAGCCAGTATAAACCAACTATGCAAATTTTCAGCGTTTGCATGTTTTCATTAAAGTGATATCAACAATTGTTAATTAACAATTGTTTATAACTTTTTATCTGTAGACATGCAAACGCTGAAAATCTGCATAGTTGGTTCATACTGGATAAAGATCAGTTATGCAAATTTTCTGGACATAAAAGTAGTTACAAACGTTATTAAAACACACGGGGAAAAAAAATGCCATTGGATTCAAAACGTGTCCGTTGTTGAATGTATTCCTTTGGAATAATGACAATGGATATTAACTTAATAACGTAGTCGTAATTAACTTTATACTATTAAATTAACATGAATCTGTTGTTGGATCAATAACGTTTTCAATATAAAAGTTTTGTTATTGATTCAACAACAACTGTTTTTAATTCAAAAACATCCACCATTAATCTAACAACGAGTCGTAATCGGTTGTTATTTTGGCGCTCTTCAGTTGTTACCAGCGATCTTAACCTAGTGCAGTTGTTCGTTACTGTGTGCAAGGTGTTTTGGGTGTACAGAAGGTGATAACTGATTTTAAAGGTATGTTATTAAATCCTTTAATCATTGTCTTATATACTGGAAAAATGGTTTTGTTTCATCAATCAAATTGTTGTTGATTTAACAAAATTATTTTTCTCTGTTTAGTTGGAATAATTGTTTTATATGTATTGTTTGCTGTGATGTTAATATAATTTTAGGATGGATTCGTATGTTAAAAATATTTTAAGAAAGTTTAATCTTCAGGAATTGGAGCAACGATTTGAAGGTTTAATAATAATTAATTTAATTCAGTATACTGTAATTTAATAGTCTCTAATTTAATAGTCGAATGAAAAGACTCTTGTATATAAACATGTTATGATTTTGTAGATCAATGTAATGATAAGGAAGTATTTAATTCCTTAACTGAAGACGAAGTCAAGGAGATCATTCCAGAAGTTGGGCTGAGGATAAAGTTTTTGAAAAATTTCCGTGTCCATTTTCCAGTATCGTTAATAGTTGAGCAAGAACCAAATTTTTCAACAAATGTTGAAATTGTTCCCTCTGAAAGTGCTTCCGGACAAATTGCGAACTATCTTGGAAAAGAATTTTCAGATATTCAATTCGAATTCAATACATCCAATGGTGAATCTTTGGTGGAAATTGAAGATAGAACTGGTAATTATTATTACGAATCTATTAATTATTTTTATAACTGACAATTTTTCTAAATGTAATTTTAAAACAAGAAATAAATTTTAAGTCACTCCAATTTCAAAACATTTGTGGCATAATATATATTTATGAAAACAGTTTTGTAAATCTACATTACACTGTGACTTATAAATCTAACAGTATCTCAAAACTGTAAACCACATATCTTGTTTCAAGCCAAAAAACTGCTCGACATTTTCAGTTCTTCTGATTGAATTAAGCGGAACAAATAAAAATTAAAAAAACAAAAAAAAAATATTTTGTAACATGATTTTTGTGATCGAAGACATTACTTTTCATGTAAATATAAACACAATGAATGCATATAAACGTAATCGTCGCACATGTTGATTTTTACAGCTACGAGTTGCAAAATTTGAAATCATTGGAATTCGATGAATTTCAACTGTATTCCAGTTGGAAATGAAATGGAACCCATTTCGTTTCGTTTGTAGCTATGATTAGTGCTTTTCCATGTCAGTGATCTTCTTCTTACAGCGGTCAATTGCTTCTTGATGATTTTTAATTTGTTCTTCGTAGAAACAAATGTCATCATGTAAACCTCGTAGTTTCTTTAATTCTCCCTTTTGCTGTAAATTTATATTTTTAGACAATTAATTAGAAATTACTTTAGAACTGTTTTAATTTTATAAATGTACAATAAATTTAAACAAAAATTTAATTAATGTTATTATTTTTTCTGTTGTAGGTAGGTCCAGTAAGCAGAATGGGGCAGATTGGTGAGTCAAGATTTTTACACGTTATCTTCAACAAAATTTTTTTAAAAATGATAATCATTAAAAATTGTATAAATTTTAATAAAATTCATTTTTAAGAATGATTTGTTGTCGATTTTGTAGTTAAATAATTAACTGCTTATAATCGTACCACGTTATGGAAATATTGGTCCTCGTGAGCTGCTTCCATTTTTCCAAATGATCCACCAGCTTCACGAATGCTTCCACCACCACCTCCGCCTTTACCAGCACCAGAACCTGGTTCTCCGATCATTCTAACTTGGCTATGGAATGAAAATATTATTTAGATTCGGTTTCCAATAAGATTCGGTTTAAAAATTCAAATCTTAGAGTTTGCATTAAAAAATTAAACTTTACAAAACAAAAGTGAAAGATTCACTAAAAAATCTTAATCATTATATAATAATTTATTTCAATTCTAATTTAAACATCTATTGTTAGCATTAATTAATCACAATTATCCAAAAATTACTTATTATTTTGTTCTTGCATTAGAGAGAGAATATCAGCTTTATTGATCCAGGATCAAGAAAATTTCAAGATAATCAGAACTTTAACTTAAATATCATTTATCAACTTAAAATTCATTTAGAAATACGATAGATCACAAAAAGCCGGAACGTTACGTAAAATTGTAATACGTGATAGTTCGAAGTTACTAATGTTCAGTGTTTTTGACATAAACTTTTGTTACTTTACCTTAAAGAAGCCATGTTACGCGTAAATACGAGCCCTATTCTTTGCATTTTGTAAAATCAAGATTTTTTATTAACACAGTTTTTGGATTCTAAGAAATATTATATCAGTCGACGTTTCTGAGTAAATCCACAAATTACGCAGTCGCTGAAGATACTCGACAGAGACCTTGTTTCTAACTGCACAGTGGATTCCACGACGTTATATCGCGGGAATTTTAAATTGATTTGAGATAATTTTATGCATAGTTAAGTTTATTTTCTGATTTATGTTTGTATAAATAATGAAACAATGCTTATAAAGTACAAAAGCAACAACACTTATCATTTCTCATGCTTAAAAATACTAATACTTACTTGTAATATTCAGTAGCTTGAGCTTCAATTAGTTCTCTTTTAGTTTCAGATGCTTTAAGCTCATTAAAAGCGGACTGTTTTTGTAATTCAGCTCTTTGCATTTCTAATTCCAAAATGTGCATTTTTAATTTATGCTCTTTTTGTGCTATTGAAAACATAAATTCAGCGTGTCTCGTTAATTCTTCATCTTCGTTTGATTCCCTATGTATATCTTGACTATGATTACTCGTTAGATCTTCATCAAATTCTAAAGAAAAATTTTTAACAATCATTATTACACATTAATTTCACAAGTGAAAACTAATAATAATTAAGTTTCTTCTTAATTACCCGACATCTCAACAGTAATTATATCGTCATCATTATTTCTAGGCTTCTTTTGTGCAATTGTTTTGGACTTCTCTAGACTTTTTTCAGAAGTTCTTTTCGATCGACGTTGACGAAACTCGTTCATCACTGATTCAATTGTTGTTCCATTTTCAGAATAATCATCGGAAAATTGTTCCTGCTTAATTTCAGGCAATGTTGCTTCTGTTACAGATGGGACTACAGCATATTTGTCCAAAATATTCAACAACTTATTAGATCCATCCCCGTTGCTTTCATCCGAAGGATCAATTTCGCCATCCAATTTTTGCAGATTGTCCAAAAGTCGTGATATTTCCAATGATAACGCCGATGGTCTACATCTACTGGCTTCTTCTGGATTTATTCTCACCTAAAACATACATTAAAAATAAGGATATTTCCTGAAATAGAAAAGTACTTGAATTTAAAAATATAAGGATTTAATATAGCTTCTTTTAGAATTTTGCAATTTATATTTTGCAATGAAATGTGATATACCCTTTCAGCGAAAGTCATCATCTCAGACTTTGTTTGAGCTTTCATTCTTCGCCACTGTTCTTTGATTCGAGTCAAGTCTCTATCTGTCGAGAATCGTCCTCGAAATGCATCGTGAATTTGATCCCAAGCTTGATTTTTTAAAGCTGTCGCAGCAGCGTCTATTTTCTTGTTTTCTATCTTTCCAATCAACGGCTTTATTAAGGATAACAAAATATTCTTTTCTTCTGGTGCCCAATTCTGAGTTCTTTCTCTCTTCTTCACAATGATCATCGACATTATTGAATTCTTCATTGTGAAATATTTAATTCATAAATAATCAAAATCAATAGATAGAATAAATTATTTCTCATGTGATATTAAAAATAAATATATTAATATAATCATTTATAATAATAATAGTGTACATTCGAATCCAGAGCTAAAAATAATATTTCAGTTTATGTTGCTGTTATTTTTCATTTAAGTATCATTTAAGTTAGAGATTTCACTATATAATTAAAAATGAAAACAATTTGATATACTTTGATAAACATAAAATATTGAATCAAATCATTTGAAATGTATTGTAATCTGTCTGAAAGGATGAATTTCAATCGTAAAGTGTACACACAACAACTGCTAGTCGAGCAGGCAAATGTCCGGTTTACGCACGCCTTAAGCAGAGAGGCGAGATGACGTTTGATTTTAATCGCGTCTAACCCTGGACTAACATCTCGCCATATTGGTTGGTTTATACGGCGCTCGATATTAACTAATCCCTGATTCTCGGGACCCGGCGTGTCCGCGCAACGCAGTTATTTTTTTAGTTTCGCACCTCATCGCGAATTCGTATTGCGCCGATTCCAATATTTCTGACGTTTTGTTTCAAGCACCTCTTCATCAATTTACCTTTCAAACGCTTTGGTCCATATTTTATGTACTTAACGTTTTATTTTTTACTTTAGTACTGTTTTTTTTTTTCCCACTTCCAACAAATTTCAATTTCATTGAAATGTAAAATCCATGACAGAGAGAGGGAGAGACAGAGTCATCAATTTTATAGATTTTTGTTTTATCTCGCTAAAGGAAAATTCTGAAATCAGAGTCCTGAAATTATAAAATTATTATTATTAGGAAAATTAGGAAAATTTTAATTGCCATTGGAAATGCAAAATCTATAGCAAACGTCCTAAAATTGAAGTTCTGATTATTTGGAAATTTTTTATTAAAATTATTGCAATTTTGGATGTTTGAAGGTAAAAAGAATAAATGACACTGTAGCATAATATACAATGTCACACCGCAAACCACTTGGCTGCAGAAGTATCGCACTAGATAGTGCAAACCGTTCCCTCGAAGGGTACTAAGCTCGTGTGCAATACTGTTTGCCTTGCTTTAGTTACTGCCTTTCGCTCTCGAAAACGTGTAACTTAAAACGCGAGGCGTCTGCAACATTGATTTTTAATTTTGCGTATACATTACTGTTGAGATGTGTGTCTTAGTCAGTGAAAAAAGTGAGTCGTTCATCCAACGAGTGCTAGTGTCAAGCAAAATGTTATGCAAAAGTTGTTCCTGAATTTGTGAAATAATATTTTTAAGGAAAAAATTGTCATAAGCTTTCACAGAATGTTATTTTTTGATACCTTTAAGGTAAGTTCATTAAAATTCTTAAGTATTTTTTTTTTTAATATAACAAATATTAGAAGAATAGTTTAAATTTTTAGCCGAAGGAAGTATCTTCCATTCCAAAAGAAGCATCGATTAATAACGAATTATCTCCATTGACTTTGTCTTGGAAGAATATATCCTATACAGTATTAAGGAAAAAGAGCGACAATTTTTGGAAGAGCGTTTGTTGGCGTCAGAGTGTGGAACGAATTCAACTTCTAAAAAACAGTAAGTCTCTGTTATTATTTTTTTTTTTTTTATGTGAGTCTTTAAAGTTCTTGTAATGTACATTACTCAATCTACAATTTACAGTAAATGGAATTGCAGAATCTGGTACTTTAATTGCAATTATGGGCCCAAGGTTAGCCTCAACATGAATATTAGTATTTAATAAAAAAACATTTTTCTTTTATTGACTTGGATAAATATTTTCCTTTATTTTAGCGGTGCTGGAAAAACTACACTTTTGGCTACAATTAGTCAACGATTGAAAGGTGATTATTAAATTATTGACTAATGCCTCACAAGTTACTTATAATATGTTGTAAAATAAAATATTACGAAAGATTTAGCTGAAGGTGATGTCTTCATTAATGGACGACCAGTAGAACAAGAAATTATGACTCGTATATCAGGATTTGTTCCTCAAGAAGACTTAGCTGTAGAAACATTAACCGTCCAAGAACACATGGAATTCATGGCGTGTATGAAAATGGATAGAAGACTTCGATCGGCAGTGAGGAAACAAAAAATTGCAAAATTATTAACTGAGTTAGGAATCGAAAAATGTGGGGATACAAGACTCTCAGCACTTTCCGGAGGGGAAAGGAAAAAAGTTTCGTTAGCTGCTCAAGTATTGTGCAATATTTTAGTTTTATTATTACTATGTATATATATATGTATATTATTGCAAATATTTTGTATTGAATTTTAATCTGTTTTAGTTATTAACTGAACCAAATATATTATTTTGCGATGAACCAACGACGGCGTTAGATAGTTTTGGCGCGACCGCAGTAATACAAACATTAAGAGGACTTGCTGAGCGAGGAAGGATTGTTGTGTGTACCATACATCAGCCAACTTCCGGCTTGTTCAATTTGTTTCACAAAGTTATACTGCTTTCTACAGGAAGAATCGCTTTCCAAGGAAGTGCAGCGGATGCAGTATTATTTTTTGATAGGTTTCTTGACTTGCAATTATTTTTAATCGAGTAATAAAAATGTTTTTTTTTTTTTTTATTCAACATTTTTTGTAGCTTGGATTTGCAATGTCCACCATCGTATAACGAAGCTGAATTCTATATCAAACAATTATCAATATCCAAAGATAAAGAAGCTGAATCTTTAGAAAAGGTTTTTATTTGGCATTTATAAAAAATTGTATTGATATTTAGATAATTTAAACAAATTATTGTTTATTAGATAAACAGAATTTGCAACGAATATGAAAAATCAAAATTTGCTGAAGATATAAAGAAAATAATAGAACGAATATGTAACACTAATAATTTAGGCAAAATTGTAGAATCCTCTTCAAATTTTGAATCTCACATTGAGGATTATAAGAGAATTCGCTCTTTGACTCAAATTGAGTGGTTGATGTGGAGAACTTACATAGATAATAAAAGAAACTTGAGTACAATAGTCATCAAATTTTCCTTCTATATGGTAAAGTATAAGAAATGAATTTTATTTAACGATATTATTATTACTGCTAACACTAACAAAATGTTTAATTTCTTCATATAATTTCAGTTAATAGGTTTTATATTAGCAGTGCCATATATTAACGTAACAAAAAACTTAAACCAAACCAGCATCCAAAACGTACAAGGACTGTTGTATTTAATCATTACAGAAACCATTTTTACTTTTAACTATGGAGTTTTTCATACGTTTCCAAAAGAATTACCACTTCTGTTAAGAGATACAGCAAGTGGATTATATCAGGCAGGACCTTATTATATCAGTAAAGTGATTATTTCGGTAAGTTACCAATTTTTTTAATTAATTTCAAAAATATTGGTATAAATTTTGATCTGTAATATTTTTTTTTTTTTTAGATTCCTGCAGCAGTTTTTAAAGTATTATGTTACACACTATTTATTTTTTTGGTTGTTGATTTAAATGGCGGTTTTTATGGATTTTTACTAATATTTATTCCTACTGTTCTTTGTGCTATGTCATCTTCAGCGTTTTGTAAGAATTGCAAATAAAAAGCAATTTGCAAATTTGAATTATAAAATGATTATACAAATTCATTATTTATATTGCTTTAACTGATTTCAGGTCATTTCATGTCAGCATCTTTTGAATCAATAGCAACAGCTTCTTTAATAACAGTACCAATAGATTTTATGGGGGTCATTTTCAGTGGTCCCTTTATTCGTTTGGAGTAAGAATTTTTCTTCCAGTACTTATGATATCAATTTTGCAACTAATTTACCATTCTATTTTTAGCACCTTACCAACAGTATCTGCTTGGTTAAAATACGTGTCTCAATTCTTTTATGGTATTGAAGCCATATCAATATCACAGTGGAAAGTAATTCATAAAATAGGTAAGGGAAGAATAAATTATAATATGATTTAAAATAAGATTTTTGTAAGAATTGTGATTGTATTATGAAATATTTAAAAATTTTACACAAATCTAACATATTTACTTACTTTCTATTTTATTTTAATTTCAGACTGTCCATCAGATCCAGAAGAACCTTGTATTTCTAATGGTATGGATGTATTGAAAAGATATGGTTACAGATCTGATCATTATTCAATAGACTGTTTGGGGCTGTTATCAATATTTGTGATTTGTCATTTTGCTGGTTATTTAGCCATGCGTATTCGAAGCCAAAAAGAACCTGTATATTAAACTCACATAGTTTTCATAATGAAACTGGTAGTCATTAGGAATAAGATTTTTTTTTTTTAAAGATATTTTACAATATTTAATTGGAAAACAAGTCATCAAATACGGTTTTCCTAGTTTACACATTAGTAATCTAATAAATTATTTATTGAAAAATTACATGAGGATTATTTTTTAACTACCTATAGATAGTTGTATTGTGTCTTCAAAAATTTAATTTAGAGAGTGTTTCAATTTAATTTAAAACACTTTCTAAATTTCCAAATTTTTTGAATTCTGACCCAAAATCAAACTATCTGACTTGTTAATCAAAGATTCCATATTTCATCTACGACTAGAACAATTATCTGAATGAAAAAAACTCACATTTCAAAGTAACAGTTCAATATAATTTATTATTTTGGTTGTATTACAATTAAATACAAAATCGCACAAACAACTTTTGCGATAATATTAAAATAATAACAGTGTTTAAATGAATCATAACAGAACACTAACTTTAATTTATGCATTTTATTAATAATGATATTGCTTTATTGAAGTAAAATGTTAAAATTAAATTGAAACAAATTGATGACACTCAAGCTGTAAGCATGTCAAAAATAGTACATTGTGAAACAGTTTTCTTTTTTGAATGTTAGCATTCTCTTATGTAAATTGCACTCTACTTGTCACTCATACGCATCTATATATACAAATATTTAATATGTTTACAAAAATGCAAATTGTTAAAAATTTTATAATCTATATTAATTGATAAAATATCTGTCAAATCACATTAAAGATATTTACATTGTTAGGATATATAAAAAAATTACCATTTTCAAGGAAAGGCTCTATTCTCGTGCATATTTTTGTTAAAATTTTATTAAGATAATGGTAATTTTTACAGTGAAATTATTATACACTTTTATAATTCTGTAGAATTTTGTCAAAAATTTTATTTTATTTTCTGAAAATGAAACAATTTATAGAATCCTAAGGCACGCATTTCATTGTTTTTAGAAAATTGTTCCTTATTTTCTGGACGTACAATTTGTACAAGAAAAGTTTAGTCGATTTTCCAATATACCAGTAAGCTGAGTATTATTTATATTCAAAATTGTAAAAGTTCTATGTTTAATTAACATTTTCATATATCTATGTAATATCTATAATAACTATTAGTTAATTTATGGTGTGATTAACAAATGCAGTAAAAATTGTAATATACGGTGTAAATTTGAATATCATCATTTTTAAATACCAAAATAAAATATCGAAAAAATTTAAAATACAAAAATATATGTACAATGTATAAATATATCCATTGGCACATAAGTATAATAATAATTATAAAGTAATATAATTGGCACATTATATAAACTAAAGATAATTTTAGACATTATTTAACTCTACTTAAAAACTTTTAAATGAAAAGTTTATAAAAACAAATTGCAAAGAAATGTCTATAATGTAAAAATAGGTTTAGAAAAAGCGTATTAACTTTTACACTTATTTTCAATTCAGCCTATTCGTTGATTTGATGTATAATTGTTGTTACTAATAATATGAACATTATAATGATAATATTGAACTGCATTTGAGAACGCATCTATTAACTATTTTATCTACTATTTTTCATTGTCAATTTTAATTGCTAATAACGATTTTATAGTTTTTTTAAAGTTTGTGAATATTTTAAAGTCTCTATTGAAACCTTTTGCTGTTAACATTATTTGGAATTGTCTTTAACGATAATTCAAAAAACATTC
>JABFQA010002547.1:0-11076 GCA_022817065.1 Probaryconus sp. ZL-2020
ATATAAATAAATGTTATAAAATTTGAACGAATTCACAGTGTGTAAAATGTAATTAGCATTTCAATTAAACAAATGATTACAATTTGTATTTCAAACAAATCTTGAAAGAGAATTTTTAACATCGATAATGAGAATCGTTTGTTTAGCGACAATAATAAATAAAACAATTAACAATGTTCGGTTGCATGACATAACAAATGTTTAACGAAATAATAATCCCATTTAAATTCAACAGCCAATAACAAACTAGTACGACTATATTAATAATTTACCACTAGTACGTTTCTGCAATAACAGGTTCTTTCGTGCAGCGCGATTATCCGTTTGCATACTAATTGCAATTTTCTATTTAATCAGGCTTAATTACATAATCGAATTCAATGCGTTATGCTCATTATAAAGAAACGTTAAACATTCTAGACACACAAACAAAAACGTCTATCACACAAACTCCAAAAGAAATGAAAACTACCGAATACAAAAATTAATTTTGCCACAGCAAACACTCGAAATACAAAGTTCAAAATAACACTCAGAAAAATATTCTTTTTAATTCAAAATTCATTTCTTTTTCTTTCAAATCCTTTTAAAGGAAAACGATTAAGTTTTACGTAAAAATACTGCTAACAATCAATTATGAGGTTATTTTGTTTCATTTCCTCGTAAAAGGAAAAAAGTTTTCATTCAAAATGAATCTTTTTGTACCAAAACGAATTCCGTTTTAGATCAAAGTGATTCCAAAGCAAAAGGACATTCTTTTTAAATGAAAACGATGTAATTTTGGGCAAATATTAAAACCAATATCCTTTTCGTTCAAAAGGAATCATTTTAATCCAAAATTAATTTTTTTAGAGTGTATGTAAGTAACTTTTGTGAATCAGACTTTCAGCCGGAACACGAAGATGATTTCTTCTTTCCCATATATTTTGGTGTAATACATTCAGTGCTTTCCCCATCGAATGGTTAAAAAAGATATTTTTTTATTTGAATAATCCACAACGACATCCAGAATTTATCATGTTACCGAGCGACTGAAGCACGGCGAGGGCACGACTTATCATTTCGTATTTTTCTGTAAGGCGCTTTCATGGTCGCTTGATGGTGGTTTAAAAAGTGTACATAAAAAGTCCGACTTTTATTCATACTAAAAGATGTATTTTCGAACGTCGAAGCCAGTGGTAAAAGTTGAGTGAGCCAATAATAAAATTTACAAACTTTTTCCATATAAAACTGTGCGCCAAAGAAAAAGCCGCACATAAATTTCATTAATTGTTTCTTATCATCCAGAGAACGCCTTTCTAAAGGTTCTCCGGTGAATATAATTTTTGAAAATTCTTAGGCGATGTTGAAAATCAACGTTAAAGCAACGAGACACAGAGGATTTAAAACCGACCTTATCTGCTGATTTTATTATTGCTCGATACTTATGCGAATCAAATCGCCACCGGGAGAAAACTCGCGCTATTTATTCCACGTTTTATTGACACAAATTAGTCTACTGATTGACATTTTAATGGTCAATAAAATCACGAAACTTTGACTTAATGAATTTTTAATTAAAAAACTCTATTCACGTAAGAGAAGATATACTTTTGGAGAAATGCATTTGCGGCAATTATCAGACGAGCTTATTTATAATGCTAACGTGTAATTAAAGACTTGTCGAAATAAAAGTTTATTGCGAAAGGCGCGAACATTTTTTCTACGATCACGAACCTACAATTTCCCGCGAAGGAGTGGTTTGGTAATTTTGCCCATTAATCGGAACTGACGTGTAATCGACTCATAATTTATCACCCTGACAAATCATCGAATTATGCACGCTGACGTCGAAATGTGTGTAATAAAGTCATAAATAATGTCGCTGAAACAAGCCCAATAACGCCACCAGTGAGCGGTATGAAATTTTTACGTCATCCCTATAACCGTCTTTTCACGATAATTTAATGAATTTTATATAAAATATCAACGAAGCTTTTGAGAAAAAAAAAAACAAAAAAAAAAACAAGCTGCCAGCAGTTTAGCAGTATAGCGTTGCTTGGAAAGTTGTTGTAAAATGCGTTTGAAAACTTTTTTCCGATATCTCCCGATATTTTCATTAAAGTTGATGGTTCGCTTTAAAAAGTGATCCCCGTGATCTTTAAACGCGCCAAAAGACTTCCTCATAATATTTCAAAACTGTTTCGGCAAAGGAACGTCAACGTGTTTTCAAGTTTCCCAAATTAGAGAAAGTTTCGTTCAATAGGCAATAAACCGTAAATAAAGAAAGCTGAATAAGTCGATTCTATTCCAAAGCTGCATATCATTTTTGTCCTTTGTCTTTGTCCCTTTTTTTTTTTGAAAAAAAAAAGTAATGGTTATAAATATAAATTGTCCCAGTAAATTATACGACAAGAACTGCACGAGAAAATCAATAAGTACGCTAATTCAGCAAACTTTCCAACGGCCCATTCTACAAATCATCAATGAGACATCGAGCCTTTACAAATCACGTTTATGAAAAGCTTCCCCGTTGAAAAATTCTCCGGCTTCGACTTTCCCTATTCTGCATTATTTTCCTCCAGCAACACGATGAAAGATCGACGCATGAAAATTAAGGATAATTATAAAATCTTGTGATTAATGGAATAATTAATTGAAAGGAATTGGAAATTATAATTATAGACAAACAGTTTTTTTTAGTATTGCATTTGTCTATAACGTATATACGTAAGCCAATAAGTTAGCCTATTGGGCAAACAGTAGGGTTGCCTGTTTTGAACACCAAACCCCTAATCATTCGAAATGATGTTGACTTTGGTACTGCAGTGGGTTAATTTAATTAAGCAATAAGGAAAACATTCAATTCACGTACAAATAATGAATTCCGCCGTGTGCCTGAGACTGTCTTCGTTCTTTGAAACTATAATCCTGTTATTTTTTTTGTTAGCTGAATAGAACAATAATAAAACATATCCTCGTTTGTATAATTCCAGAGACTTCATCGCATCTGTTGATTTCAACAGTTTTTGCTCCTTTTTCATATCATTTTTTATCTGATTTAGGGTCAACCGGGGTAAGAGTGAAACACACAGTGGGGTAATTGTGACACATGATTTTTCATCATTTTAATTCAAATTGAAAATTGCATTGATAATGTAAATTGGAAGATTATAGTTCAAACTTTACATAGGTAATTATTAAAAGAGACAAAAATTAATTATTACTAATAAAAAATAAGGTATCACAATTACCCCATAGTGTCACTCTTACCCCTGTTGACCCTATATTACAAAATTAAGGATTCAACAAATCTACTCCTCAACATAAATCTTCATCAACTTTAATAAACACTCGAAAATGATTAAAATCTTAACGTCATCCTCTCTTCCTGATCCGGAAGAAAATTGTTCCCGAGTAGAAATTGGGGTCGGGCGTAATGTTTTTTTTTTTCTTTTCTTTTCTTGTGGCTCACATATCAGTCCAAAGTAAAGTTTGCGCCGAAGGAAAAGTTCTTCGTTGAATTCCAAGTCGGATTTGTTTTTGCACGATGGTATTTACTTTTTCACGGCGCCATGCCCAGAATGAATGGAGGATGCTCGCTAGCTCGCTCTCGCGAATTCCGTTTGACTGCGCGCTACTATTGAAAGCCCATGATGAATGGCTATTGGAATAAAGTTATGCGGCGTACCGACGCCGCTAATGTTGCGAAACATTTGAAAACTGGGTGAATTCGATTTACGAGCTGAGTAACCACTGTAACCGCCGACGACGATCGCCGAACTTCTTCCCTTTTCCTGTTACAAATCTCCAAACGTTGCCGGTAATAACCTTGCTTGACCAAGCGTTACGCAACGCGACGTGCTCGCTTCGAATGAATTAAACGCCGTGGATGAATTAAAACTAAATATAAACGTCACAGTTTTTTTTTTTTTTTTCACCGATGATAAACCAAGCCTTCGCCGTTCATTGTGGCGATGCTTAATGAATAGGGATGCATTATTGGAATATTTTACATTCAACGTTGCTCCATAAAAAAGTGGAACTTTTTTAAGGCTCGTTACGTGCGTTCAATAAATACTGCATTCAGGTATTACGAGAATTAAAAATATTTCATTGTTTTTCATACAGAATGAAGTCAAACGACGGTCTTGTTTCATCATTGACTATTGGCTTTATTTGAGAATAATAATGTGTGAAATAACAACAAACGAAAATAGCGACATCCATTTTTGCGAATTTTAGAATTGTTATTTATAAATAAAGTGGAATTTCGATGGAATTGGCGAGTGGAATGATTCGAGAAATTTCCAATTCGGTATTCGAAAATCGAATATTATTGCTGGAAAGCGTGTTTTTAACTTTGTTAAGTTTCGTGTTAATGTGTGACTACGTGCACTTTGCTACGTGATTTCGAATGGTTTCAGTGCTTGCAATTCCAAAGTTCGAGTTTCAAGAAAACTCAACAAATTACGTTTTTGTACGTACAAAATAAAATTGATAAAAAATGTTCAATCAATGTTACGGATAATCGTTGAAAATGATAAAAGTTATTTGAAAAAGAAAAAACGGTATCAATTAAATCTTTTTTTTTTTTTTCTCGAAATTCAATTTTCTGTTTTCGATGAAAAATTATAGACGAGTAAAGGAGAGATGGCTTTTTATTTACGGCAATTAGCAGGTGGTACCGTGTAATTGAAATGCATTCAATTACAGTAAACGTCTTCCTTGATCTTCCCTTTTGCTTTTAGCCGACAGTACACAGTAAAAGTTTATGTAAAAATTTTTTTTCCCTACCAGTATAAAGTTTGGTAATTTCGTTTATGGCGTACAATATCTCTTACAACTATTAAACCGACATTGTAAAATTTCAGTGACAGTAAATTCGAAGTCATCTGTAATACTGTTACACGTGTATTTTATTTACAACAGTAAAATCACAGTAAAAAATTTTACGCATCTCTCTTCCGTTGTAACGTATTTCAATTAGTTCTACTTTAAAAAGTCGTTCGAGAAATTATCATCTACTTTAACTGCTTATGTCTTTTCTTAGTGCATCAATAAAATTCTTTTCCATATTAATTTGTTGAACTGCAACAATCTTCAAAAAGGATTTTTTATTTAATGCCAGCGAAATTGTACAAATGTTTTCTTCGTGGATTTCCGTGTACGTTAGAATGAAGTTTTTAAAAAATATAACGCACAAATGGCATACTTGTGTTTGCCCGAACATCTTATTCCTCGAATCAAAACTCTACTAGTTCACGATGAACAAGCTTTAGAAGTCCGATTTACGAAACAGTCAAAATAAACATGGCCGTTGCTGTAGCAACAGAACTTGAGTGCACTTCTGCTTGAAGAAAATACTTTCCTCCTGAAATACTTTTATTTCTTTAAGAGAAGGGAAAAAAGGACTCACGAAATCAGTGCCCTTTGATGGACATCGTAACAACGTTTAAACTTATTACACCCTTATCACGTGATCACTTAATTTAACGTTTAAACAATTATGAACTACTTAATTACAATTTCATTTACTCGTGCATTTAATAATTGTTTTCTTTTTCTGTTTCAGGGACAAAATATTTAGACTAAATCTCAGCAACATTAGCCATTCGCATTGTGAGGTGAGTTTTTGCAAACAAATTTTTTTTTCATCTAATACTTCATCAATCGGTATGATATTTGGGAATTCGTTATTCGTTATTAAGACAAACGACAGGAACGTGCGATAAAAATTTATAGTCCAATAGAAAGCTGAACATCATTACAATTTAAAGAAAAAGTGATTGGTCAATTGTGCAGAAAGAAAAAAAAAGGCTGTTGATAGATTTCGAACAAGATGTAAGACACGAACGCAGAGACGTAAAATTGGATGTAAAAAAGCGCTGGGGAAAAAAAAAGTGGCATAAAAATTTTATTGTCTCGCATAAATGAGATTTTCATTTATGCGCGCGACTTAGCGTTAGGAATATAAAAGAGCGAGTGAAGCTATTAGGCTAATGACATTAGATATATAAGGTTCGAGCTTTTTTCATAGAAAAAAAAAAAAATAGTCCGGCGTCTTGGAAAGGCGTCGATTTATGAGCTCGCAAGTTGAACCTTTTAATGCATCGTTGTCCTCGCGATGTTATAATGTGTAGGGTATTATCGGCGGAATCGTAAATTTGAAATCAGCTCCAGGAGCCCCCAATAAAACTGTCAATCACGCGAAAGAACCCTTGATATCTCGATATGGATCGCTTGGCGACAGACACATCTCTGTCGCTAAGCGATCCATTGTCGATGGGCAAACTTTGCCCCCTGGCCTTTTTTAAAAAGCTACGTCATTTTTCGCACTATTGCCCCTCTTCGGCCGAAGGGTGTCACTCGATCATTCTCAAGCTTTTTGTCGGGACTCGACCTGGCACTGGGATTACGCTACTATTTTTCAGGACAGTAAAAATCACAGGTTTATTGGAATAAGATAATTCTCTCAATCTCGAATTATGGAAGACTGAATGTTTATTTTCATTTTCCATTGAATAAGGCCTTTATCTTTTTAATTTCATTAAATTTAAAAGTATTATTATTATTATTATTATTGCTTATAATATAGAAGTTTTCCATGTTATTGAAATAACAGTATATCCTAGAATAATTAAATTTAAATGTCTTTGATGGACGTTGAATAAATTGATTTATATATTCGATGTCAAATCAATTGGAGAATTCTCTTTTTATGCATACAAAACGTAAAATATATGTTAAGAATAAAACATTAAATTGCTATGAATTCAATATCAAGTGTCTTGAGAAATGTATTTATTTTATTATATTTCAGTCCTATCAAGCTTAAATGTCTAAAGTTACGTCACTCATTTGTCGTATTAACGTTCATGTGATTTTTTTTCTTTGATATATTTTCGTTACTTTTGTATTCTTAAACATTATCCTATATAAATAAATCCTTATATCAATAATCATGCTGTATTTTTAAAAGATTAATAAAAGTAACTCATAAGGATTTGTAAAAAGTCTGATGAAAAAAATATGTATCCTTAAATTTAAAACAAAGCTTTCATCGTATTTAATTTATATTTCACTGTAGAATAAACAACAATTCTTGAAATCTTCAGCACATCTTCTGATGATATAATATTTGCTCTGATAATAAGAATAGAATAAAGAGTAAAAACTTTTTGTCTCCTTTCTTAGATTAATTATGTATCACAAAATAGTTCTTGAAAAAGATAAAAGTAAATAAGTTTAAACAGTTAACGTATTTAATTCTTTACAAATATCCCGAAACTTCGCATAATCACAAAAGTACTTTAAATTCTTGACGCTTCTCTTGCCGTGAATTTTTTTCCGAATTTCTAAAACAGTTGTACAACCTACTTTATTCTTTGGAATCTTGTTTAAAATTTTGCAAACTTTTTCTGAAGATAAAGAGCGTGGAATATAACGTATATTAAATTTCAACTGCTTTGCAGGCTTTTACGTCACTTTTTTTTTAATGCAACTGACTTTTTTTTTAATTTCCCATATTAATTTTTGGTTTAAAAGCTTATTTTCATTCAAATTTAATAGCAAATAAAATTTCATTTTGCCTCCAACTCCCTTTGGTTGTCATATCGCTGTTGTCGGCCAAAACAACAAACAACATTTTCTAATACTATTTAGCTATAAATGTCATTTTTATGAACAAATAAAAACAGTTTGCTCGAAACTATAAATCAAACTGAACAACAAACGCACAAATTCATAACTCGTCGTAGAACCAAAAATTGAATAATACGAAATATTGAATTTTATGAAACTTCAAAAAACCAATTTTTAATAGCCTTTTATCGTGATGGTAAAAAAAAATCATTATACCTCCAAAATGACAGTTTCATTTGCTTTTTTTTTTTTTTTTTAATTTCGTCCTTGACGACTATTCACGCACTTTAATGGAATCATAATAGCTCTTCCGATCTCCAAAGATCATTTAGTTGATAGAAATGGAAAAAAATGTGTTTTTTATCTTGGCACATTAATCAGGCTCTACAATTGAAATTGCTCTATTAAATTGCACGATTTTCTTCAGTCTTATATAAATAACAAAATCACCGTTCGTTCTCCTTGAAAAACTTTTTTATAATGCGCGTCAAGTTTTAAACGTTGAGTTTTAATGATTTTTCACTATCTAGATTAATGTTTATCACATTATTTTTGTATAAACTAAACACAACATTACATTTTCAACTCTTAATTAATTTCAATTTTTCATATTAATGAAACATCTGAAAATAAGAACAGCGTTAATTATTTGTCGCCGTTTCATCTGCAAGAATATAAGTATTCAAATCTGTTTCAACTTCAATAATAAAAGTAACTTCATCAAGAATATTCTTCAATTTTATGGCTGGATTCAAAAAATTGGTAACGATAGTGACATTCTTTCTCTATTTTCTGAAATGACGCGCTCGTTTACAACAATTAGGTACTCGATAAATTTCTAGATCCTGGTTTAGGCTGGACATTTTACCAAATGGTAAAACAAAGATCGCTAACTTTACCGCATCACTCAAGAATGTACAAATAAACTTGATTAAGTATAAATATCTTTTATAGAAAGCCATAATATCACAATCTAGATTCAATTCTGCATTCTGCGTTTATATTCAGTTTATATCTGGGAAAAAAAGTTCTAGGTCTGAGTAGGTCTGTTCATATCTGATAGAAAGAGAAGTTTGAGTGACCTTTGCGAGAAACGCAGGGTTAAAAATGTGTTTTTGTCATCCTCGCATAGAAAAGGCTTTTTCGAGGGTCTTAATAGCGGGAGAAAAAGTCATGTTTGCTCCCTAGGGAGGATAAAAATGACTGATAAAAATCCTGATAAATATGGATTTCATATCACTCGTGATATCATTCCATGTAAAATGATATAACTTTAACATTTTTTTTTCTCAATAACTACGCCGCCAAAAAATCTGAAAAAATTCACACTAAAGAGGAAGGACATATACTCTACCTCATAAAAATTTCAGACAATTCCTACTATTTTCGTTAAGGTAAAGAACATCCTTAAGAGTCATATCAAAATACAATGCATTGGACGTACACTTTCAATCAAGACGTCATTTCGGGAAATCTGCTGCCCCGAAATCACTGAGTCTGATGCACATAACTTTTCATGTGACAGACATACTGTAGAAGGTACGTCCAAGCACCATTTTTTTTCGGTATGCATGTACACAGAAAAAAGTATTCTTTAGTAAGAATAATCTAGCACGTTTAGTAATCAAAATCTTCCACGCATTATAATAGAAAATAATTGCAAATATGGTAGAATATATCCACCACTATGGTAGTGATGTTCTACCAGAGTTTTTTCTGTGTAAACAAAATTTATATTTATAAAACATTTATAAAACCTATATGTCATATGTAAGCATTTTGATATGAAATGGGGAGATTAGACATTTTGGTCAATATGTTAAATAAGTTTAAGAAGTTAACGATATTTTAAATAAAGAAGCAATTGATTTGATGAAATTACATAATTTAGTAGCAACTCTGTTAGTAAATGTGTGGAGTTTAAAAGATATGTATCTAGCAGATTTTATGATAGCATTACTACAGCCGCGCAAATATTTGCAGCAGCGTCTACAACATTTACATATAAAGCCCCAAAGCCGTTTGATTAAGCACAAAACATAATGCGGATGATGAGTTTCTGTTTTTAATTGACGGGTACATACGAAGTCGTTTTCTGTCACAGATCCATCAATCCGCATGAAGCATTTTTCTGAAATTAATAGCTGTCCATGCAACCTTTCGATCAAAAAAATAGTGTCTTCTACGTCGCTGTCGCTGTCTTCCGTCGTAATGGCCATTTTCTGTAATATAATGATATATACACTATTATTATAAACGTAATTTGAAAATTAACTGGCAAGGAAACAGCAATGTTTATCTTAAAGTATGATAAATAATTTCTGTCAATGAAGCTAAAAAAAAACGACTTTATACTAACGTTAAAAATTTCTGAATATAACATGTTAAGGTGTCCATTAAATATAAACGAAACATGCATGAAGTGCGATTAATGGAAGTAGTTAAAAGATATTAAATAACGATAATAATTATAAATATAACGACGCGACAGAACTCGTGCGTTGATTACTTTTATTTGGTATCAAAGTGTGAATCACAAAAAGAATAGGGACATTTTATCAAAGATAGTTAAAAATATATCACGTACATGAAGCATGCGATTCTTCAATCGCGGATGATAATTATCGCGAAACGCGCTCAAACTGGATGCACAATCAGACTGACTGTCGATGAAGTTCCTGTAGTCATCTCCAAACTCTAATAATCGTTTCGCTGTTTCATCGTCTGGTGCCTCACTATAGGTTTCACTCATATATTTCTCCTGAAAACAATAATGTAACAATAATAATGTTTATTGATAATTAAAATTTAAACGATTATTTAAAGTTTAAATTATTATTTAAAGTTCAAATATTGCCTTCTACTTTGTCTCATTTTTTAGCTGAAAGTGTCCTCTACAACATAGCGTTCTGGGATATTAAGTTATTTTAACACCCGCCGTACTGTGACAACCGGAATGAGTAGCATATTATTCTTGTATACGAAGATCTGAGGATTTCTTTGAAATAATACCAATTGGAGGCATTTTATCCGATTGCCTTCTACTTTGTCTCATTTTTTAGCTGAAAGTGTCCTCTACAACATAGCGTTCTGGGATATTAAGTTATTTTAACACCCGCCGTACTGTGACAACCGGAATAAGTAGCATATTATTCTTGTATACGAAGATCTGAGGATTTCTTTGAAATAATACCAATTGGAGGCATTTTATCCGATAGCCTTCTACTTTGTCTCATTTTTTAGCTTAAAGTGTCCTCTACAACATGCTGGTAGTAAATATTTACTCTGTAGAGTGAAATTGGATGATTCAATAGCGGATTTTTTATTACATATTAGATAAAAGATAGATAATATAAAATTACAGGATAATAAATATAAAACATACTGTCATAGAATACTAATTCCATGTACATATTTTTTATTATTATTATTATTTCTAAAAAAAAAAACTGA
>JABFQA010002548.1:0-11075 GCA_022817065.1 Probaryconus sp. ZL-2020
AAACGCTCGAGAGAAAATTAAATACCATTTAATTTCTACTTTTTACTATCATAAATTGATATTTAGAATAATGAACAGTTATTACTTATGTCACAATTGTGCACGAAAATACTGTGTTTATGATGTAACAATCTTTACAATAAATTTTAATAAATATGTATCCCTAAATCACTCTCGTGCCTGAAAAGCAGACAACGCATAATTAAAGCCAATTACATAATAATTCCAAGCGGTCAATATTCTACATAATCGTTTGCAATAACTGGTGCTCGAAAACGCATGGTTTTTGTCTCTCGGCCAGCGCCGGAGCAACGCAATTACGTAACGACTTTTATTGTGCTATCGAAGAGAAAGATACCGAATTCAATGAATTTTCAATTCTAAACAACGAAACGCGTATTACCGAAGAAATTTATTTCAACAGCTCGCGCATTAATAAAACAAATCATTATTGAATTAAGGATATCGTTCACGGAATTTAATACCGATCGTTAAAGAAATGATCTCTGAAATTATTCGACGAAACTTCAATAATCGTTTATGAAAAGATCCCATTTCAAGCGAGGATCATTTTTCAATGTTGAACCATCGAAATGTCACGCGTCATCGTGAAAATTGTTCTCACTGCAAAATTCCGCGAAATAAATGAACAATTGATACACATTTTTTTTTTTTTGTTCTTCACGACGTAGAAATCGAAACTGTTCTTAAATTAACCTTTAAGATGATAGCTTGCACTTTTTAATGACTAAGAAGGTGCAATCCTTTCGTGCTCCTTCGAGCGTGAGCCGAGCGTAACATTTGAACGAGGGCGTAGGCACTTTTGTATTGCACTTCACCTATATGCGATAACGTGTCCGTGTTAAGTGTGTTTCTGTATAAGTGTCTGGCTATTTCTACGTGCGTCTAGACTCTGAGGATCTCGTACATTTGTAAGTACGCGCCAGGACGATTACACGGTCGCTTACACACGTAGATTTGTACGTTACGGTGCATAAGCCGTGCGAGCAGAAGCCAACGGACATTGATAACGCTCTGGAATTAATAGCCTCGTTAGCGTCATTACGTTTGTTTCGTAATCAAAGGCTTTTAATAAAAGAAAGCAGAGAAATTCTCGGGATTTCATATCACAACACGTCGATTGTCGTTGTTAACGTAACGTTACGTTAACGTCAATTTTTATGTCGGTCTTTTGATTGTTGCGCACAATAACCGAATTGAATGAACTGAAAACAACTTTATTTCATTGCGAAGAAAATATCGCAGGTTAAAATTCACGTTACGAAGTGACAGTTATTCTTCGCTGGGAATGCAACTGTAATTAAAAAGTTAAGCGCGAACTGTTTTCCCAGCTAAGAGTTTTCGCAATTATTTCGCACATTTTCCAATGAAAATTCATTCGAAATTTTCTTTCTTTTTTTCTTTCTTTCTTTTTTCTTTTCGATCACAACGTCATTTCGATAAGAATCGGGAGAAGATTCCATACGCGCAAAAGTGATTCTACGTTTTAGAAAGTATATTATTATTTTTGCAACAAACATACACAGAACTTTGTGATAAAAATCGAAATTACAAGGCTCTTCATAGTTCATAATAAAGACGTGCATTAAACACAGTTATTAAAGTTACACATTTTGATGTTAATGTTTTCCATTAAAATTTAGTGTACGAGTTACGACTTCTGAGAGACATTAATATTAAAATATTTTTTGTTACATGTGTTTTTACGTCTTTCTCATGTAATCATTGTGTACTTTGATATTGTACAATTAATTTTATTCCACATACACAAAAGAATACATTAAGGTAGAAAATGGCAATTTCACTTTTCAATATTTCCATCGTACATAACATTTGTATTAATGTTGCATTGTTTAAAACAAATGCATTTCTTTGGATTTTCATCTCATCCTCTCACTTTATACTCATTTATTTATTCAACTTCTGTAACTCAACTGACAGTAAGTTTACATAAGATCAGTAACCTTTTGCGAACTGAGGTCAGCTGCTGGCCTTTTTGCCGAAGAACGTTTCTGAAGATACTTCGGTGAAGATCGTTTTCAATTATCATTCATCTGAATCAAAATCCGTCGAAAAACGAGGTTTAAAATTTCACGCGCCGTTAAACCGATTTTTTTTTTTTTTTTAACTCGTTGAAGTTGGAATGAAGCCAAATCTTATCGTTACTAATTCTTGTGTCGAGTCTAATCTTAAATCTTAATCGAGCTGAATAAAATATGCAAGAAAAAGAAATGAATCCAGCAGTTTGTAATACAAGTTTTATCGGACCGAAGAATTGTAAAAGTCTTCAGAATAGAATAGAAACAGAAACCGGCTTTAGACCAACCCCGAATGATCCCTTTAGATTAGGATACCGTAAAACCCGATTGTCGCGCTTATAAAATTCGCAAGAATATTTCGTGCTCTATTGGTAATGTACACGCTTTCACGATAAGCGTCTGCAATCATTGCTTTAGCTGGCGAATCAAGTATACGATTCACTTATACTTTTCTATGTCACAATGAATGATCGAATCGCTGCTCCAACAAACGTGTTTTTGTTCTCAAGCTCAGCAGCATTTGAAAGTCTGGAGAAATTGATGAGTAATCAGTTGATTTGACGCAGTGAACTTTTACAGGCATTATTAAACACAATTTGCATACATTACAATGCAAAGTCGTTATGGTATTGTTGCGAGAGTAATAACTGTCTTCACCTCATTCAATTGCAGCTCATTAATTTTGATTGAAGGTTAACGCCCGATCGAAACATTGAGTTTGACAAAAAAGGAGAGAGATTCTGTCGCGAATAAATGTACTTTTCACAAAATTATATTAATAACGAAACCTTGAACCTTTCTTCCTTTGGGAATTGAAGAAAATGTTTAATACAACATCAAATGTATTTTAATTATTGCAAACTTGGTTCGAAGCATTGATTAATGAAACGTTCAGAGTTCAGTTTCATATTGAAAATAATGTTTATTTAGTATTGCCACCGCATGTAAAATCTTGATTAGCAGCATGTAGGAAACAGTGCAGTTCTAGTTAATACATTATTCAGTCTTAATTTAATATCTGGAATAGAGGCAAGTAATGCTGCAGAACTTGCAGACAAGCGGAGAAATTTTATTTGCGTAAAGATATATTGCCAAGAGACGGAAGCGGCGTAAAATTGTTAATGTAAGTCGTGCCTTCGCAAGAAATCATTAGATACCGGTACAAAAATGACGATTCCAGAGAAAGAGTCTATTATATTTCAACGTCGCCCACGCCTTTCTCGAATATGCCTCTTACTAATCAACCGACGATTATCAAGCTTGCTGTTTTAAGCCTACATTTGTAACTTTCTGAATTTAGAATTGATATTTTGCTTCGACAAATATCATTCAAAGAAGTTATTTAACAATTTATATAGAATAATTAGAAAAAAGACAATTTTTATTTCATTGTATACTTTTTTCCAGATTTCCGTCAGCACTGTAAGCACAAGGAAATTCAGCAGAGCTGGCACGCCAAGTTCCATTTTATCCTCCGACAGTGACATTCGATTCACGCGAAAACTGGGAAGCCAGTACCGTTGTGGATGTTGTGTTCTTGCAGCTTTTTTGATATTTCTACTTTTCTCCGGCATCTCGATATACCTCGGTTGTAAGTACAAGACTTTTCACAATATCTTCAGTTCACCGCAATCTAACAGCATTAATATTTAAGTAAAAAACTATGTTCTGCGTTAAAACAAAGCGTTTAACACTCAACACACGTTCGCCACGTTAAAAAAAAAAAGCACCCACGATTGTAAGATAAAAATCGCAACCAGTATTCGTATTTAAATTTGTGAACAACGTGTTGAGTAACCGTGTCGTACAAGAAATTAAATTGTGTATGTAGATATTACCGAGTCATGTGTGGCTCACGATAGCTGTAGGCGACATTTTCGAAATTATTTTGTAAGCCACCTTTCATATTCCAAACCTATGCCATAAGTTTGCATATCGTTGCCACATTCAAGGAGAATTTTAATCACGTTTTAGCAACTATTATACAAACAAAATGATGTCCTTTCAGGAATAAAATAATTCCTAAAACGTTTTCTTTTAATGCATCTGAAGTTCCCATCGATTAATTCATCGAAAAATTTGCAAGAAGAAAAAGTTCGCTAAAGAAATTGCAAAGACGAAATCTCTAGTGAAGTTAGATTTTGCAAATTTTTAGAAATGATTGTATTCATTTTTGCAATTATCGACGAATTAATCGATGAAAAACTTCAGACACATTTCTTTCTTGTAAAGAATATATTTTTGATAGTATTTATTACATCATCGTATAAAATTTTTAACGAACATCTTGCGAAATGCGATTTTTCCTGGATGACCTTTTTCAACGTGAACAAAAAAAATGTTTTTGGTTCAGTTAATTGACATTTGTATAGTCAGAATTTGCGTTCGAGAGAAGATCACGAAAGTTAGCCGAAGTCACGTTTTAGCTAATGTTTTGATAAAGTCAATTGAACGGCAAGAGGATTCTACAGTGACTCGGTAACTCGGTCAGACCGTTATAGTCTACGTGTTCAGAAGACATCAATGGATTACGCTTGTATCAACTTCTTCTTTCTATTCAATCTTCTCTCGTCCTCACGTTATTCGTCGTATTCTTCGTATTTTACACCGTAGTATCCTAACGACCTAACAGCCATTTCCATCATACATAAACAACTCATTTAAGTCTCATTACAATTTGTAACAGGATGTCAGAGAAAAAATTTTATCGTCGGTTGAAAACGTTCCCTTTATCATTTTCTGTTTACAGGAAAATGCATTCTTCTCATTTTTATTTTTTATCGTTTAAAACAATTTGTCCATTATTTTATGAAAAACAAAAAACAAACTAATGTAAAATTAATTGATAGAAATTGATGATTTCATTGGGAGCGTAATTGCGTGTCATCAAAACACTCGTCAGTCAAAATCGGTATACTTATATCCTGCTTCGTAAAAGGAAAACTTCGATTCATGAACCGTGAACACTTCCACAGTGTTTTAGTCACGGTTTCGGGATAGATAATTTGATTCTTTCCCAAGGTTGGCAATTACGCTCGGTTGTAGTAAAATCGTTTGGACTCTTTCTTCGTTGAGTTGCCTTTACACGTTACTATCAACTCTTAAGCGATCGTATTTTCCAGCTCAGCGAATGCCGAGTTCAAAGACCGGCGAGAAGCAGGAATTTCTCTGATTTCCCGAATACGAATGATAGATAAACATTTCTTCTCTTGTTCTTTCATTTCAAATGCATCTAGTTCATTCCATTCTGATACTAAATACAAAACAATTTCACTGTTAACAGCAACGACAATTTAATAAGACAAATTTCAAAAACAAAAAATTTTTCAGTGGTACGAAATAAAATTTGGTCAGACCAAATGTTAAAAGTACATTTAAAA
Source organism: Probaryconus sp. ZL-2020 (assembly GCA_022817065.1). Lineage (NCBI taxonomy): Eukaryota > Metazoa > Arthropoda > Insecta > Hymenoptera > Scelionidae > Probaryconus > Probaryconus sp. ZL-2020. The sequence continues at coordinate 5,441 of JABFQA010002548.1, forward strand.
TGTTTATTCCATTATTCTAACTTTGAATTGAAACGCCGAACAAAAAGAGGGTCAGAATCTGCAAAAGAGATGTTTTCGAGGTCCGTTAAAAAGACTTTCGATACAGCAGAGAAATAACGGTGCGACCGCCTTACCGACTTTGAGTCATCTCGGAGGCATCGGACAATGCCAATTCCAAAGCCAGCGGCCTTGCAATATTTTCGTCACGTTTCCGTTGATGCAAAATGCCAATACCTCGTCGTTCATTCAAATAGTTAATGCACCACTGCGAGGTCGACCGGTCGACTTTCTTTAAAAATTCCGCGCCGCTTAGAAAAAGTCTTGCTGAACTTTTAACACAACCAGACGATCAAGTTCTGTAATTAATATGGAATAGCGTAACCAATATTGGAAGTGTAACATTGATTGTTAATAAGGTCAACAAATAAATTGCAAAGGAAGATGAAAATTTACTTTCCAACGAACAAATTTCATTCCTCGTAATTCGAAATAAACAACACTTCAAAAAAATATCTTTTAGTGTACAATTTTTGTGACAATATTTTTCTCAGTGAAGAGAAAGAAAAGGAGAAAATAAAAACATTTTCAATGTTGGATTAAACAATAACGGTGAAAGGTGAACATTAAAGAGAACCACGTCGCGATTAATGTCGTGTACTTATTACCATAAATTTTTCGAGACTGAGATACAAAGGTTTTCACCTTTCGGTCTTGATTGGGGCACGATAAGGGAACGCAAACGGCATTTCAATTTGCTGATTTTAGGATTGGCACGTCGTCGGCTTCGCGATGACGTCATCGATCGTGGCGAAATTAATGCGGAATCATTGTTTGTTTCAGACACGTTCCTACTATCAGATCCACCAGGCGATCAGATATTCCTGGCGACATTCCGTGTGACTAAAGGCGACTCCTTCACGAACGAGCTCGCCGATCCATCCACCGAGGCTTTCAGAATCAGATCGCGAGAATATCGCGAACGATTGAATCTCGTCTTCCGCAGGAGTACGCTCAAACTATCTTTCATCACCACTGAGATTCTCGCTCTCGATGGGTAAGTTAATCGCCCATCAAAAAATCATCAAGATCGGAAAAGATTTATTTATGATTATTTTTTGTACGAAGAAAAAAAAGTAGATTTTTTTACAGGCCTCCAAATGAACATCATCAACATTCACTTTCTAAATGTTATTCCTTTCTACGTCCTTAATTACTTGACCATATTAACCCGAATAATTAATCCCAAGATAGAGGGTTGGGAACTGTTTCTAATGCTCAACGATACACACACACACACAAGCACGCATAAAAAAACTTATAGGATAAATTACTACATCAAATAGGAATCAAGACGTAGAATTTGTTAAAGAAATTCATTTGTTTAAAAAAATACGAAATGTTTCCAATAAATGTTCCTATTTGATATTGTAAAAATTCATGAAACTTTCTACAATTTTTACTGTACCAAATAGGAAAATTTATTAAAAACATTTAGTACTTTTTTTAAACAAGCGACAAGATGTTTCTTGATTCCCATTTGTTATAGTAATTTTACCTACAATTTTTTTTCTTCGTGCAGTAAAATATCGAACGTGTAATATTTGTTTAAAAAGACTTTCGCTCTTCTTTTTATTTCAAGGCGTTAAACAAAAATTTATGCCTCGTTTAAAGAATCATTGAACGAGAAGAAACATTAAAGACCAACCACGAGACTGTCGCCAGACAATTTTTTTCATGGGTTTTTAAACAGCATGTACAATTAATGTTCGAGGCTTTGTAAAAGACTCGGCGTGTCTTTTATTTGGGTTAGATAAGTAGAAAATTTCTCTCGACTAAAACAGGCTGCATTTGCTAATGATTCTGAATACTCGCGCGAATGCCGCATGCACATCAGAGAATCTCTGCGAGAAAGCCGCGCACCGCATTAACGGAGGATTCTTTCACCCTCCCCCTCAGCCTTTCGTGTGCGACGTAATTGCTTTAAAAGCTGGCGATAGTGAATGCCTTTGCGACGACAAAAAAAGTCACCGCAAGTCGTGGCTAAATGTCGTCGTTACGCATTTGTCTAAATTGAATAATGACGCGGTTTCATATTGGCGTAATTACTTTTATGTAGCGCGACGATAGGTTTTTAAATTTCTCTTTTCGCGTTCATTATTATATGAAATTAAATTTGTAACGCGATTACGCGAGAAATGATTTATTACGATTGAACAATTACAATGGGAAATGAAAATGTGCAAATCAATCTCTGCGCGAAGGTTCCAAGCGTTGATTTTGATTTGGACATTTTGATGATCGAAATTTTTCAGAATGTTCTTTCCGTTTAGAATTAATTGTTGGTGGGGTTTTAATGATAATTTCAGATGTAAAATGAAATTTGTATAATTAATTTATATAATTTGTATAATTTTTCAGAGTGGAAGGTGTCGACCTTGTGGTCCACTTTGACGTAAGGTTCGATCCACGTTTCCAAACAATTGAACCATCGGATGTAGCGGACGTTCTTATGCAAGAAATCATCCAAACTTCTTCCAAGTACTTAACCAACTTAACGATTGATCCCTTAAGTTTGGAAGTCCAAGCGAGTCTCTCGGCTCTGAACGCACAAGTTGCCTTACAAACGACCGTCTCAACTTTGCCGTCCACGTCCACGACACTGCCACCAAGGAAGTGCAGTAAACTAGAACTTTCGTATTGTCGACGCATTCCATACAATATCACCACCTATCCCAACATCTTGGGTCATAAATCGTTGAAGGAAGTCGAAGACGAAGTCATATCTTTCCGGTAAAGGACGTTAAAGATCATTTAAATATTTCTCAACTATTTCATAAATATATCTAATAAAAATCGTTTTGTATCTAGGGAACTCGTGGACGCAGAATGTTACAGGCTAGCTTACGATTTCATTTGCCAAGTTCTGCAGCCGGCGTGTTTGCCTGGAAGAGCGGAAGACGTAATTCAATTGCCATGCAGGAATTTTTGCAAGGAATTTTGGACCGGCTGTGGCAGTAGATTATCAGAGAAACTGAAAAAAGCTTTGGACTGTTCGAATTTCCAAGAGTACGCTGATTATGGAAGTTGCAGGCCTAAGCCAGGTATTTTCTATTTTATTACATTTCCTTCATAATAACAGGTAAATTCTCATAGGGCCTTACATGAAGAATTTGGACATTAAAATGTTCAACTTGTTCGTTTTTGTGAACCCCTGAAAATAATAATAACTGTTATAAATTTATGTTTCATTGTAGGATGTGTCCAAGAACTTCAATCGAAAGCACTGTCTCCAAGAATATGCGACGGAATCATTGATTGTCCCGATTTGTCGGATGAAAAAAATTGTGCTTACTGTAGAGATAACGAAATGCATTGCGGAGTTGGCAGAGCATGTATTCCTCACAATAAAAGATGCGATGGTAAAATGGACTGTCCCAATGGAAGCGATGAAAAAAATTGCCGTAAGTGTTTAATCAACGGACTAAAATAAAAATAGTTTTTCATTATTAATTACTAAACAATTTCTTCTGCAGTTATCCTGGACGAGAATATTAACAATGTGAAACTTCAACCCCTTGATACGCCATATCTCACGAAATACAACAGCGAAGGATACGTAATATTTAACGAAAAAGGTATCGTCGGTAAACTTTGCACCGAAAATTTAAATAAAACTTTGCCGGAAACAGAATTGGAAACAGTCTTGGAAGCAGCTGCTGCGTCTCTATGCAACACCCTGACATTTACGTAGGATTTGATATATTAATATTAATAAACTAATTTACATTACAAAAATATGTATGTGTATGAAATGAAACTCAATAACAAATTGTAAATCTTATAATTTACAGAGGTGTGAAGTCGGTAGAGATAAGAGTCGATACAGAAGAAGATATTCCATACGTTCACATGGACGATCCCTTAGCACCAGAAATTTCATTCATCAGATCATCTTGTCCCAGTAAAGAAGTTATGTATGTTCGATGTGCTGAATTCGGTAAGATAATTTATGTTTTAATAAATTGTATTAAAGAAACGACATCCTAACAGTTGAAGGGAAATGAATATAATTTATTTCATAGAATGTGGGATGCAGAGTCTGAATAATAAGATGGGGTCGAAAAGTCAAGGTCTCAGTAAAATGGCTGAGCCTGGTGACTGGCCTTGGCACGTAACGCTTTTCAAAGAAGATGTCCACGTATGTGACGCAACCCTAATACACCACAGCTGGTTGCTAACTACAGAATCTTGTTTTCAAGGGTTAGTATTTTAAAATATCATTTATTAATTTTTTTTTCAATTCATTTATTAAATTGATTTTTCGCTTGATTTTATAGACAACCGAAGGCAGAATGGACTGCACGACTCGGAACAATCAGACTTACAAGTAATTCTCCATGGCAGCAAGAAAGAAGAATAGTCGGTATGGTGAAATCACCAGTTGAAGGCAGTACTACAGTATTACTAAAAATGGATCAACCCATTACATCATTTTCGGACTTTATAAGACCAGTTTGTCTGCCAAACGATGAAAATTATGTTACCAGTGAATCTTCCTATTGCAACACTCTTGGTTGGGCTAGAAATCGTAAGCTTATTTTTTCATCGATGATGAGAAAAAAAATTCTTTTTTTAACCCTCTAACGATCATGAAGCACGAAACAATAACGTGAAGAGAGATAGCATGAGTTGTCAATATATTAGATAGAAAGAAACAAAATTTTGTGTGACCATTAAAGTGTTAATGTTTAAAAATAAATAATAATTTAATTCTAGGTGATTTGCTGCAAAGGGTAGAACTGAAACACAGCGCAATGGAAAAATGTGAAAACATCAGCATAGCTTCAGTAAACAGCGTTTGTACTGAATTATCTTATTCGACTGATGATTGTAATGTAAGTAAATTTATATTTTTGTTTCCATATGAAACTTATAATTAATGAAATTATTATATGTAACATACAAAAATTGAAAATATATTAGGAAGAGGAAGTAGCAGGAAGTCCAATGCTTTGTTTAATGCAAGATGGCCACACGTGGGCTTTGGCTGGAGTCGGAAGGTGGAGAATCGCATGCTCAAAGACAGGTACTGAAAGACCACGACTCTATGATCAGATTTCAACGAATATCGCTTGGATCAAATCAACCATTGACTGAAACAGGGACATTATGTATATAAAATATTAGAATGCACTTTGGAAAAAATTCTCTCTTCAAACTGCGTTCTTAAGATTTTTTATAATTTTTTTATAACACACAGTGTATCAGATCATATTCAATCTTCCATGTGTTATGAAGTGATCGGGTATATAAAAAGGAACATTGATATTGTTAATGTTATGTAATTAATATGTATATTTCTGCCATTTCAATGTATAAAAAAATAAGAGAATTGTTATATTCGATTTTATTATAAACTTTAGCATAATCTTTGTAAATAAAATGGCGATTTCCGTTTTCTGTAATCTAGTTTATATACATTTATATATATTGTTTTTAATTTATTCTTTAAAGATATTTAAAGATAAAGATAAGATCAATAAAGTATTACAATGTATCTATATGTTTGTAACATAATAACATTCAATTTTATATATAACTTTTATAATGATGTATTATTATTTTTCAGGGTTAG
>JABFQA010002549.1:0-11075 GCA_022817065.1 Probaryconus sp. ZL-2020
ATCTGCAAATGATTTATTATATACATTATATTATGATAAATTGTTAATATTAAAAATGATTAAATTGTTGAAAATATATCGTTGAAAATTATTAATAATTGATTTGTTAAAAAGTTTACTGAGTTAAATAATGAATTTATTTAGAATAAATGTCTTTAAAAAATTTGGAAAAAAATTTCGTTAACATGTCGTCACAAATTTTAAGTTCCCCCTCTGCATAAATCACAATATTCACAACATTTATTACCCTCCCCCTCCAGGTTATGACGTAGTTTATGGACGACCCCTTAAGTGTTTCCAAGTATGTTTTCACTGGTTTAGCAACATGTGACCGAGCGTTGTCATGTAACAAAATTACTTTGTCGTGTCTCTGTTCGTATAGTGGTCGTTTTTCTTTTAGAGCTCAGCTCAAACGCATCAGTTGCAGTCGATAGCGATCTTTTGTGATAGTTTCGATAGTCTTCAGAATGTTGTCATAAATTACACCCTGCTGATTCCACCAAATGCAGAGGAGAAGCTTCCCGCACGGAACATACCAGTTAAATCTCCGGAGAATCTTCGTAGAAATATGGGAGATGTGAATGAAACGGAGATTCGCGGACATTTGTACGAAGATTCACCGTAGAAACTTCGAATTGGTGAGCCATTCCGTGCGGGTTAGAACCATAAATATTAGGCTTTGCGAAAGATGTTAACGTATGTCCGGGCTTAACCAACGATTTTTTTACGTTTAGGGTTATCTTAACGTATCCACTTTTCATCTCCAGTCACAATACGAGGCAAAAAACTTATCTTTTTATAACGTAGTAACAGCAGGTCACTCGTAAGACATCGCCGTTCAACGTCCCACAGCGTTTAATTCATACGGCACCCAATGCCATTGTTTTTGGATCATTCCCATCGCCTTTAAACGTTTTGAAACCGTTGTGAAATCTACTTCTAATGATTCTGCGAGTTGAGTGAACGTCTGGCAAGGGTCTTAATTAAGTAATTTTTCCAATTATTCGTCTTCAAACTTTTTAGGTGCAGCAGTACGTTCTTTATCTCCAAGATCAAAATCATTATTTTTGAAGCGTCGAAACCAGTCTCTGCATGACCTTTCTGACATACAATGCTTACCGTACGTTTCAGAGGAATTCTATAAAATATCACGTTTTTGCTGGTTCCGGAAATTGAAAAAAAAATGAGTTGCACAATTTTCAGGCATTTAAAATCTGTAAATTTACACCTTCTTAAACACTAAAAAAACCGAGAACATGCCCAAAGTGTTGAGCTACATGTTTTAAAATTAAATTGCAGTTTTTGATCTCGTTTTTTATAAAAAAATACGAGATAATCAACTCTGACCATTAAAGTTCGAATGGTTTATCTAATTTTGGATTCAACCTACTACTGACGCGTAAAACTTGAAGTAATTGAAACTTATATCAACATTTGATGTCGAAAAAACACGTTATGAATTTTTTTTACCTGTAATATCATATACATCGAGGGAAAAAAAATCAGCCACCCAGCAAGCGACCAAAAAATGACGTTTCTCAAAGTGGTGCAACTTTGTCATTTTCCATCGTAATGACTTTTTTTTAGAAATAAAGCTTGAACATTCCTCTTTAAGATGCCGTTGATCAGATTCCATTCCATAAACACAATTACCCCATAAAATTCAAAAAATCCATGAACCGTTTTTGTGTCCAAAAATTGTTGAGTTTAAGTTGATCCGTGGATTTCAAATTGCTTTGGACGTCAACTTCAATTATGGCATCTTAAAGTTCGTTTAATTACCTTTAATTTAAAAAAAAAAAAAGTTGATTTATCATGGAAAATGGCTGAGTTATGGTGGTTTTAAGTAAGACCTGCAAAATTGGCCTATTTCAACCATCAATTAATGTTCCAGTTCTTTGGAATGGAATGTTCCATAACACTTTTAAAACACTCGAATATCGATTACATATGGATTCCATAACATCCTGATAAATTTCCATAATATTCCATGGAATTCCCATAAACAATCCCATTAAACCCCCATAACACCCCATGAAACAGTACGTCATACATGTGAAATCCCCATAACATTATTATCCCATAACGTTCTTGTAACTTTGTCGTATCAAGATGAGGTAATTGTGTTTATGGAATGGAATCTGATCAACGGCATCTTAAAGAGGAATGTTCAAGCTTTATTTCTAAAAAAAAAGAAGTCATTTCGATGGAAATTGATAAAGTTACACCACTTTGAAAAACGGTATTTTTTGGTCGCTTGCTGGGTGGCTGATTTTTTTTTTCCCCTCGGTGTAGATATAATAGATATGTCGAATACAAATTTTTTCTATTTACCAATTATGGTATATTAATTGTTACAAATGTAAATATAATGTAAATAAAAAATTATGAGTAATTATTACAAAGAGAATCTGATTTTTTATTTATCCAACCAGTTTTAGACACGTTATTAAAGTTTGGAGATTATATCTGAAGATTGAAATATCTGAAAATTATATATCTTGAAAACTGGCTGACAGTATAAATCTCATTTAATCTAAATAAATTTTGTAACGCAGTACAAATAATATCAAGCATATATCATAATTAACATTTTTTTTTTAAATAGCTTGCTAATAATTACTATGTTCTTTAAAAGTTACATTAGACGGAAAAGTTTTCTTCCTTTGAGAAGTGCACTTCTCCAAATTATAGTAGCATAAAACCGTCATTCCTTTAATTAACTATTTACAACTCTTAACAAGTTTTTTATCTCGAAGCAAAAAAAAAAAAAAAAAAGAAATAAATAATCTAAAAGATAAACTTTTTCGTCGCATCATAAATTGCTTTAATGTACAATTCCCTTTGAATTAAAAAATCGTACTGTTCCTGTAGAAGATACAACCTGTCGTACACCATTGTTTTATCAAACAACATTCAAAAGGGTTTACAAGTAAAATAAGTAAATTTCAAAATTGAGAACAATATGATACATAATGAAGATAATATTTAACAAACATTAATGGTATCGAATTATATTACATTAAATGTTATTGCCTACATCGTTATTAATTAATTAAATTGATCATTTAGAAATATTTTTTGTACGGTTTGAATATCAATTAATTAATGAAATAAATAATGTATTTAATCAATTAGTTCACCAATATCACTTAATTTAAAAATTACTTTCACTGATGTAAGTGGATTATTTTTGCATTGTGAAATTATGACCTTTCCTAATGAATGATTTATGAAACGTAATCATATCATATTTTTAACCTGATACCACCGCAAATTTATTATGCTCGAAAAAGAAATAAATCAACACAGAAAGAACCAATTTGTTAAAACAGTCTAAGTCGTATTTTCTAATAATTACACCAAGGAAAATAAATTGCAAAAATTTCGTTTTAATTACTGAAACGAAAGTGTTGGCAGTACACGTTCAGAAATAATAAAACTTACAGTAATCAAAATTGCAAAAAAATAAAAACCAACTTGATTAATTTTGTTAAAAATTAAAAAATACAAACAGTTTTCTTTTTAATTTCATACCTTATGAATCATTTAAGTTATAAATCTCCATTGTCGCAGTGACACTCGAACTGTGAAATTCACTTTTATTAACTTTACAAATTTGCAAATTTCTATGGCAACATTAAGTACTTCAAAATTACTTAATAAAGACAAATATTTATTTAACATTTAAGCATTCAGTTCCTAAAAGATCGTTAAGAAAAGTTTGTTGTATTTAGTGGTTTATAAAAGGCTGACTTAAGGTTGACTAAACTACTTGTTTCATTAGGATTGACAGCGATTAATTTCGCCTTATTTTTCGTTAAGCGATTTGAAGATTTCTTTAAAAATTCTTTTCACCTAAAATTTCAACATTTTTATGAATTCATTGTTGTAACATAATAAATGGCTTCAATGGCCTTTCAATGAAAATGAATTACGTTTATTGAAGATTCGATTTGACATGACCTAAGTCCATTGTTATCCCATTTGACATAGTTCAATCTAACTTTAAACCTCAGTGGACTTAGCTCACTTTAACTTTAAACTCTGCATATAATTAGGACTAATATGTAAATGTGATTTAGAAAGACTTGCTGAAATTGCTCGTAATTACATTAATCTATTTTGAATCAATGGCTTTTGAATTTGATCCTTTATTTTTTGAGACAAAACATTAAAGAAACCACCATAACGTAATTATAGACATAAAATAAACGTCAAAGAAGTGTTCCAACAAAGATTTCTTTCATCGTGACAAAAGAAACCCAGAAACCCAGTTCTAATCAGCGTAGCAGTAACGAGTTCCTTCATTAATTTCTCCCAATAAACACGGGTTGGATTTCGCTCAGTGCCATAAATTCATCAACTGACATTTTTGCCGGAATATAAGCGTGTCCGTATTGAAAACGCGTTACAAGTGGGAAACATTATATAATTGATTTTAACGAAACGTTTCAGCTGAAGTGTTCCTAGATGTTTTATGCCTGCCGTTTAATGCATTAATTCCTTCTTTTTTTTTTTTCATAATATTAAATTCACCAGCAACGAATTACGTTTTTAGCGGGTTGCCTATTTTTCCGCGCAATTATACGACACTGAAATTAATTACCCAGATAAATAATATAAATCACTGGTGTCTGAGTCTGCTTATATTTAAAAAAAAAAAAAAAAAATGAGGAACTTAAAGGGTAGGAGGAAAGAAAGGAAAAGCGCGGAGAGGGAAAACTGAATCGAAAAAAAAAGGGGGTAAAGAAAGAAAGAACAGGAATAGGAAAAAATCGGGTGAATGAACCTGGAAGGAAGGGGTTCATGACTACTGAGCGCAAACGCACTAGAATCCGTGTACCTTGTTCTGTCCTGACAAAAGCAACTCCAGTGTTTGAGATGCCGTCGAGGCATTATCATGAATACTACATCCCTTTCCGTTCGAGCCAGTCCGTCTGAATTCAACGTGGAAATTTTATTGACCTAGTGATACGCGAAATCGCGTTAGCGGGCCTCGGAATTTCGAGGGCAGATTTGCACCGAACAATACGGACGCGCAACTCGCCGCGGTTACAATGTAGCTCCTGCCGCCTCGGTTAATTAATTCGCACGACATTTTCAAAATTCGATTCCGCTGCTTTGATTTGTTGTCGATTCAATGTTTCAATTGGATTTATCGTTGAGAACAGTATTGTCTCGAGAGAGAGGATAATTGACGGTGTTCAGTTCGGAAGGATTTTTTGTCACCGGAAATTTGTGCCTGGACCTGGAAGGGAAGAAGAAGAAGAAGAAGAAAAAAAAGAATTGGGACTGCGAGAGAGCTCTTCGGAGTTGAAATTAATGGCACTCGATTTATTTCGCAAATCCGAATTGCGATCTCCAAAAAAGGAGTGATGGAGAACGGTCACGGCGCCCTTTTTTCCCTCGATGATAATGACGACGTGAGTTATTGTAATTATTACGATCGTGGTGCTCTTCAATCTTACGTTGTTTCCATCGCCGCGCCAGCGATATTCAAAGCACACTCGGACGAGATAATGTTTCAAACAAGTTCGGTTCTGTGTTTCGAGACACCAAAGCAGGAATTGACGTGCTATATTTTCATTTGCAACGATTGCTGTTAATGGAACTACAATTTCGAGATAGATTTCAGTTTGCTCGTTAGGCAGAACTATTATTTATATGCTCAATGATACCGAAGAAAACTTTGTCCTCGTGGTGTTTCATTAAAGTAAGGCACCTTTACACCGTGACGAATTTGCAATTCAATTAATATTGAAAATAATAAGGACGTTACAAATTTAACACTAACGAAACCGTCGATGACTTTGTAAAGAGTTACTTTTGTAATGACAGTTAACGATGTTTTAATTGATTATGTCTAATTGTTTATTAAATTGACTGTGTGGTTCTAGACGAAGTTTAATAAATGATTCAATTCAATTAATCCCATCGTTAAACATTCAAGAAAAGCTTAAGCAGAATTATCTCAAGATTGCGAATTTCGTCTAAATATCAGAATTGGTAGACAAAGCCAAGTGAGATTCTATATTTACATAAAGAAATTAGCTGTGATTACTCTCAATTAATTTATGTAAAGAAAGAAACAATTATTACAATTGTTACGTTATTACAATCTAATAGAAAATCCAACTATTTTTTTACTGTCTCAATTAGCCTTAGTTGTTCTTGTTTACGAATTTGTAAGAGCGTATACAAGAACCTACTGACAGCGAAAGAGTGTACCTTCGTCAATCATGTTCTAGTTTTATCAAAAACAAAAGCCACTCATCTTATCTTTAAGCTTTAGTTTGATGACGAACCAGTTTTTTTTTTTTTTTTCTTTCTTCGACAATTCGAAGTGGATTTAATTATCTTAATTAAATTGTACGTTATTTCGACATCAATCTCAAGATACTATTGCATCTTTTGAACTTAATAAGCTAATAGAGACAGAAAAATAAAAAATGTGATCTTATTCTTCTGTTATCTGTACTTTATTATCTTTTATAATACACAGAGTCAATGTATGTGTGAGTTTGAAAAATGAAACAACTTCTAATGCAAATCAAACCGCTGCAAGAGGATTCCTGTTTAAATAAAAATTTCGTTTCTTACAAATGCATGGATTTCAAAAGACGATTCATAATAAAGCGACGAATGCAAAAGCACAAAGTATTATTTTTAATATAAATGCACAATCCCTCCTCAGTATACATAATTTAAGCATATTATGTTGCTATTAGTAGAACAGGATTAAACAATGGTAATTAATTAAACATACGCAGTCATTAATAATTACAAATTATCATTAATCATTCCAAAACATTAGATACTTGAAATCATCAATGATTGTGAATGACCATCGGTAGTTGTACATCATCATTGATGATTTCGCTTAGCAAATTATGTGCATTCAGTGTTAATGATGATTTACAGTAATTACACAGAGAAATGTATTAGAAGGTAATCGCAGAAAACATTTTTTTTTTTTTTTCCCAATGCCGTTGTTTTTGTAATTGTACGATAAAATTAATTTGATAAGGTTGGCTCATCCGGCACTGTTACGTTGCACCCTTTACAGTGCCCATAAACCTTAATTGTCTTGTAATTAATATCTTTTTCTTTTAAACGCAAGTTTATGTTACACAAGTTTGTGTTACAATTACGCAGTGCATGAATTACTTTTGTTACAATCCTCTCTCAAGTTCTGTTCAAAATAAATTATGTTACGTTTTACAATAAAATTACATTGAACCGACAAGGTTCAAAATTGAACGCATGAGTTGGCCAAACTTCCCCCACTTTCTCTTATTACGATAACCAGTAAAATGCATCCTAAATTTCCTGATGAAATTTAACTTCAAAATTTTTGTTAGCAAATATATTGTTTATAAATTAATTGCACTATAGTAGTTTGAAAACTAATTTCGTTCTAAAAATTAATGTAATTAAATCGCTACTAGAAACTTCACAAAATATTATTATTATAATTGGATGAAATTTCAATCAATACGATGCAAAGAGAATGTATTTTGGTGCTTCTTGGTTAATTTTTAAGAGGTTTAAAAAACCATTTTTTAATTTAAAACTTTGTGGAGTTATATTTTTGTTTGTAATGAATCGAGGGAGAAAGAGAATTTCGTAGGAACCAATTAACTTTCTTTACTTTAAAGGGGGATTATATTATAGTAATATAATAAATATAAAAAAATGTATTCGCGGTTAAGCGCATTTATCGATCTAATAATCATTTGAAAGTATTCACTGAGAAAAATAATGTACAAAAAATTGTTATAATACCTTGTAGAAGTGTTGTATAGCAAGAAAAATTTCGAAAAATTACTTTACACGTAGATTTTACGATTTTGTTCAATTATTTTAAGGTTTAAACCGTAAAATATAAATGTAATCTAATCATAACTATTTAACATAAGAATCTCCAGAATTCACGTTTAACAAGGCATGTTAAATAATAAACTAACTTTATAACTGGTAGCAGTAATTTTAATCTACGTCTTTGAAATGGACTCTCATTATTCTTACATTGAATTAATGTAATTATTTATATCAGTGCAGTTATTTAAATATATTGTTAAATTATGTAAAGTTATATTTTATTAAAAATGTTACTGAGGTTAATATAACTGCGGTCGTTTCAATTACTTATGAATATAATTATTTCTATACTCCTTAATTATTTAAAGAAGAAAGTTGAATAAATGTTTAAGTAAATTTTTCAAAAGAGATGGATAATTTCATTGCAGTTATCGTGGTTTTTCATATTAAACAAAAATTTAATGTTTAATTGCAGTTTCCTGGTAGCGTTCAAAGCAAGAGGAAAAATACCTTCTCTCAACTTGATGACATATTCTTCTTTGTGCATGTATAACATTCGCAGAAGTTTCCATTGCTCGTTTCTTACTCTTCTCCTTCATAACTTACACTGCATCATCCAAGCTCTTTACATTTTCATGCGTGTGTTTGTACATGATGTTTTCTGGGTTTTTTTCTTTACTCTTTTAATAACAATAATAATAATAATAATGTAAAACATGGTATCCTCTTGTGGTAGCAGATTTTCTTAAAACATATTTTTATAAGATAAGAAAACATAAATCTGTAAATATTTGAATTATAATAATTTACTTTTTTTCGTTTGTCGAATGTTTGTTTTAATTTTTGTGGACTAAAAATGATGGTTCAATTTTAATTAGGTACACACATTATTTTTCGATTAATATTAAAACTTAATCTTGATACAGGTATTTTTCATGGAAAAAAAGTAGATCAAAAACGTTTATATTTTCCTTGAGAATTCTACGTTTAAAATAGATCTTGTTTTCCTCTGCTGCTGTCGATCTGTTAGCTACAGAATTAATTTAAAAGTAACAAATCAAAGTGATTTGTATAACAGAGTAGTAAATATTGTGTTTCTTAAAATAATGAAATTACTTGATCGATACTGATACTGTGAAATAAAGTTTACATCAATTATTTATAATCAATTGTTAATTTTATAAAGAATTAAATTTCGCGACAACTAAAACTTATTTATAGTTATAAGAATCAAGATAATCTCTGTATAAATAAGAAAGTTTTCTTAATACTTGCTGATACTTTTGTATTAATTCCTTATTGCTGTGAGTTCCCTTTACAGATTTACATATTTTTACATTTGGGTCAAAAAAGTAAAATTTGTATGAATTGCATTAGTTTTGGATTTATCTATAATTAAATTCACAAATTGCTTTATAATTCATTTTTATCTCATTTAAAGAATAAATATTTTCACGACAATGAAGAAAAAAAAAAAAAGTTGTTTCATAAATATATTATAGTTTAATACGTGATGTTTGTAACGCAGCAATAACTTATCAGGGTGTAATATTAATGTTTGATTTTTCATCCTCCATCGTATATTGAAGTATACTGCCTCAATTTCTGCTATAAGTTTTACTCGGTGTATCGAAAGAGAATATGATAATCCAAAAGAGAAGTTTTATAACGAAGAGAACATTCGATCAATTTGAGAAATGAACTTTTCCGGCAATTGCAGTTCAAGGGAACTATGAGAATAACGTGAAAATTGCATAGATGAACGTTGATTATGTTTTCAATTGAATAAAGAAAATATTGACGCAAGAAGTTGACACAAAAAGTTCACATCATTTTTGTTTCCTTTTCTTCTAGCAGAATTCCCAGAATAATGCATTGTTATAGGGATGAATTTTATAATTCTGTCTTTGTTGCGCCGAACATTATAACGACTTTGTTTTCTTTGATTTCAAATGAAATGATTTTCTGTTTTAATAAATTAAGAGAATGTAGAAAGGACAAATGTGAAATAAATTCAGTTTTGTGTGGATTATCGATTAAACCATTCTGCTTTTCATTAAGGTCTGTGCATCTATTGAATTATTAATAAAATTTAAAATATTTAGTTGAATACTGAAAAAGATGTGAAAAACATATTCAGAATCGTATGAAATGTACGCGCAAATTAATCATTGTAAAATATTGTGTTATTTCGTCGAAAGTTATCATTCGATATAACGATGCTATATTTCGATATATAAAATAAAAGTATCATATTTTGATTCTCATTTTAATGTATTACACAAATTATGACGAACTCGATTTGATACGTATTGTATCCTGCAAAGTTATTTTAAATCAGAAATCAATTAAATAGTTTTTCATTCGATTCAGACGTCTCATGTAAAGTTCTGAAATTGATTGCATATGCAATACGTTGAACGTACTATATACAATTTCTCACAAGACATAAATTATGAAAATATCCAGCAAAAACTTATTTATTACCATATGCACCAAAATACCAAATTTCGTTGGGAAATTTTCACCGGGAAAAACATTATGCATATTCATTTTCAGTATTGGTTATTTAATAAAAAAATAAGTATATATCACATATTAATCAATAACAGTATACATTCACATAAGTAAAATAAATATTTATTCGCAAACGTACGATGCGTTTAGAAAAAAATTAATTACAAAGCAGTTAATGAAGATTTTTATTCGCTTTGAAAAATTACATATTTTCCAGTGCATATGGAATTGTAAATAAAAAACATTATGAAGTATAAAGTTTCCAAATTAAGTTTTTATGTTTTTTTTTTTTTTTTTAGTTAATTAAGTAGAATGTTACGAGTTTTACTTTATTAGTTATTACGTTATTAATAACGGGATCAAAAGAAAAAGGCATATATTTATACATTAGCTTGAGAAAAAATTAATACAGCACACAGTTCAAAGGGAAAAAATGGTTACCACCTTTTTTATCTACAGACAGATGTTCCTCTATAGCCAAGTGATTTTTTAATAACCTTTGTAAAAGAATGATTCTTTGAGATTACTTCCTAGCAGAAAAAAGCTTGATTAAAACGTTATGAAATTATTTTGAAATATCACACTAAAAAATAAGCTTTACAAAAAAGATAGTGAAATTTTCACAACCTTTTATGTCTCTTGTAATATTCAATTTCATCAGCTTTTACATTATTACTACTGTTTGATTCGTTTTTTTTTTTTTTTTTGTAAATTATTTTTCAAACCCATTTTCA
>JABFQA010002550.1:0-11074 GCA_022817065.1 Probaryconus sp. ZL-2020
CTAGCACGTTAATAAGGTCCGCATTAAATGATACAGCTTCGTCGCAAACTCCACTGAACTCGTACTTTGACTATACTTAAATATTAATTATCCATCTCGTTGAAATTTGATGTCAAATTAAAACCGGACATTTACTGTTGGAGAGCAGTATTGTGAAAAAAACATGGGATATTTTAAAATGGAATTTTATGCAAACAGTTTCCATTGATTCTTTATAAACTCATTCAACTCAATTTATCTTCGTTTATTTATTATTTACAAATTAAGGTTGCTCTGTGAAATCAGTTGATTTTTACACATACTAATCATATTATCAACATTTTGAAAATGTTATATACGTGAAGATAAATAATTTATATCAAATAGTATGATAAATATTAGAAAGCAAAGTTGATTGAATGGTGAACAAAATTAGAGAGAGATTTAAATGCAGCAAACATAGTTTTTCATCATTAAGGGTTCAATCAAAGATAAATAACAAAGTGATATTTTTATAATTAAATAATTTCATCAAAGTCAACTGGTGTCAGTGAAGCATCCCTAACGAAACTGCCATGCATCACGAATCCACTGCTTACATTCCTATTTTCCATAATAAAAAACGTGTAAAAAATTACTAAAAATTACATAATATACAAACGTCGATGAAAATATGGAGGCGATGCAATTTTTCCCTTGAAAAATTAATGCGTTCTCCTCGTTTCAAAACTGTTTCATACTGCTCCCTGTTCATTGTTTTCGAATGACTCGCATTTCGACGACACACGCATAACCACAATTATTTGTATTACATCATTTTTTGTGCTTTTCTCGTGTTTTTTTTTTCTTTTTTTTTTCTCTCTCTCTCTAAATGGTCTCTCGCATCATGGATGTATACCTCATTTCCAATTAACAGTAGAGAGAGAGAGAGACTTGTTTAATTTTCTATTTTACATACCTCCATTGAATGCATTTGTACCTCACGATAGGCCTTGTGGTGTAAAACATATCTTCTCTAATTCGCCCGTCGATGAGCTCACCGGCGATTCCACGCGTTCGTCCTGTTCCGCCAGTTGTTCGCTGTAGTAATGTGGCGTGCTTAAATAATCGATGAGACGACGAGGCAGAGGTAGAGTGGGTATCAGATCCTTGCGAACCATCTTCAAGATCACAAATCTACACGTGTGCTGTAAACTTTGAACCTGCTTGAATCTAGAGACTGGATGAAGAAGCTGCACCCGCATCGGCCCCAGTACTGGACGACGATGCAGAAAAAATAAATAACGCCCGCTTCGCGAATGCTCGACTGCGTTCTCAATGAAATCCACTATCGTGTGAGATTTGAATTTCGTACAGCTTCCAAAACTGAAGTTACCTACAGAATAATAATACGCATTCGAACACGATTAATCGACGAACAACAATTCAAGCAAAATGTAATGGACAATTGGACAATTTTCCTGCTTACCCTGATCATGTTCTATCCTCACGTGTCTTACGCAACTATTCAGTCTAAATGATAGAGAAAAAATGTAGTGATCGTCGCTGCTGTCTCGAACAATAAAAGAACCGTCAGGTTCATTAGACAAGATTTTTTCGGCAGCTTCGCCGCTTATAGGTCCCCAATACCAACCATACTGAAAAAGATTCGATTTTAAAATAGAGAAATGTAATTATAATATATACAAGGCTTCGTAAACAGATACTCAATGATATATATATAGAAGTGTTCTTAAAATACTCACATCCTTGACTTTTTCAATGCTAGCTGCAAAGTCCATACTAGTATTCTCGACAATATCATCATCTTCTCTAGAAGGAGCAACTGACGTGTGTCGAATTGAGGCGGGGGACTCGCACTTAGACAAAGCTTGAACCGGCGAGTCCTTGGGCTGAACCATCTCGATGTGACCGTTACTCTTTGGCAGCGGCGGCAATGCTCGCTTAAAGAACGGTAGCTTCTGTATCGAAGAATCAACGTCAGTTGTTGTTGTTGTTGTTGTATTATTGTTATTCGCGTGCTGATCAAAATCGAGATTCTCTTCCTCTTCGGCGATCTCGCCTTGCACTATGCTATTCCTCTTTCCTACGTAATGCTCCGGCGATCCCAATCGTTTGAACCGAAAAATATTGCACAACGTTTGCTTCAGATTGAGCGAGAAATTGCGCTGACCCTTCTTCATCTTATCCCTGTCGGAGTCGACCTTTTCTTTGTGCGCGTCGTCCTTCTTTTTGTGCTTCATACCAGCTAGCGAATTCTTTTTATGCTTCTTAATGTTTCCATTATTATTGTTATTGTGTATCAGTCCATTACTACTTTTATTAGATATCGGTGTGTCTGTTGACGAGTCGGTGTGCGGATTACTATATCTATTGTTATTGTTAATGTTGAGAACTTTTGGCATCGCAAGGTGCAAGGAATTCTGGCCACTGGGTACCCTTTCGCGCTTGATTTTGTTTTCACTAGAGTCACTCGAACTGGAATACAATGTCTGTAGGTATTGGCGCACTTCGTGCAGTGTCATGTGAATCGGCTCGCCAATATTACGCGAGTGATTGTTATTTGAGGTACTGCGAGAGCTGTGTCTACCGGAAGTTCCAGGCACGCTGTGTCTTTTGCCGTTGCCAGCTTCGTTGCAGCAAACATCCGCCAATAGTCGTTGCGACTTTATAACATGCGTGATGGCACGTGGTTTACTGCAAATTATCATTATTATCATTATTAAATATAAACAATTTGATTTTCATTTACAATTTGATTACGCAAATGATACACATGTCCTGAGATTATCTATGTCTATTATTCAACAGACATAATAGATTTCAATAACTTATGAGTCATTTATAAATAATTTTGTTATGATAAATTCTGATTCCGAGTAGGAACTGGAGTAACTAATGCATGAATAATAATTATGCAAATTCTTTAATCCAATTTGTTTATTCAGTATGAGTTATATAAGAAGATTTGCTTTATTCATAAAATTATATACACAATTTAAGTTGTGAAGCTTCAGAAGATATTTATGTAATGAAACAGTTTTTACTGATGTGTTGTGCAGAATAATTTAAATTTCAATGAGTATTAATATCATGTAAATTAATATTAAAAAAAAAAACTAATTGGAAAATTTATGAGAGTTCTGAAAAAAAAAAAAAATTCCAATAGGAATAACACAATATGGTATAACGAAACAATAATGGTCAACCCAGTTTCAGTCAGTTTCCTTCTATGTAAAACGGAATATATTGGATTTCTATAAAATGCTTCTCTCTTGTTTTCCATTGTGTCAGATGTTAAGAAAATAATTATAACAAAATGTCAATGCTTATTATACCTGCAGTAATGTCGCGCCTGTTGAATATGCGTGTCCAATTCGCTTTGGGAACTAGCTGATGCATTTCTTCGTCGTTTGCGGTGATGTTTGTGTCGCTTCGGTCGTTGCAATATGCGTAATTCATGAAGCGGCCGCACTACGTCTATTGGCACCGTGTAGATATCAGAGTCAAAGGGCACATTGTACATGTCGCTGATTTCGCTGGTCGTCAAAACATCGTGAGACATCGCTGATGTAATAAAGCTGCTGTCGTCTGCTTTATGATTCAGGCCAGTTGTATTGATGGAATTGTGAGAACTGGATAAACGAGACGACGCCAATGAGCAGCGCGAGTTCGGACGATTCAGAGTACTGAATGGTGTTATTGTTATCGTAGCAGTTCCCGGACACTGGGGAGCTGGTGTATGAAAATCCGAGGCCCATAGGCGTCGCGAGGAACTGCGACTGTCCAAGCAATTCATAGGTCTCGATGTGTTCGTTGAAGCAGATATTCGACCCTCTGGCCATGATATCCTACAAGATATAGCTAGAGCTTCTTCAACAATTAACTTTACCAAAGTTTTGGCGTAGTCCAGGATCCAAGGATCCATTTTTCTTTTAATAATAGGCTCGTCGTAACATGGTAATGGGTCTAAGGATGACGCTGAGTCATGAGGCGAGGGACTGTCCTGGAACTCAGGCGGTGGCTTTATAGCTACATCCACCACTTCGACCTCCAACTTGCCATCCAGGTCGGCCCATGCCGGTCCTTTCTTCAAAGTGTTAAAATTCTCACCATACATGCCATCGGAATAATCAAAGGAGTCTTGTGACAGTGACTTGCTTTCCATATCACTTTCTTGCATCTGAAATGAAGAGTTCTCAGTTATTTACAGTTTTTTTTAGATAATTGGTGAATAGACAAAAATGTTCACTAGGCAAAGATAGAAAGACAATTTTATAGAATGATGATGGATGATGATGTTATTTGAAACGTTTGCTATTTGAATGTTTACCTCAATAGCAAGATGTGCTCGTACTGAATCACTAGATATAGAACCTCCAAGTCCACTGCTACCTATATCGCTTAAAGGCCCGGTAACGCTAAGAGAACACGATGGTGGGGAATCCATCGCTCGTTTATTACGGTTGAAAATTCCAAAATACTTAGTGAAACCAACCCATAGTTCAGATGTTCCAAATCATTGCCTAGATTTTTGAATATACATTTGAATTCAATTCAAATTTACTTTATAATTCGAATTATAAAGACTAATCCATCCATGTAAGAATCCAAATTAAATTAATATCTTACTTGAAAGTGAGAAATATGTACAATAAGTGGATACTCCTCCTGTCCACTTCCTGCAGCATACGCTACACAATCCATTCTGACTCCGACTGCAGTAACTGTGATATTTTATCTGCAAATGAAATGCACGCTAAAAAAAACACATTATGATATAAACATTCAAAATAATTTAAACGTTTCATATATATTTTTATGATTCAGTTTATAAATTCATTACTTGCTTTGACAAACAATATATAGTACAATAATGAATGTGTACTTTATAAGGGCTTTATAAAAATATTTAAATTAATTAAATACTACTCATCAAGTTTGCTTTGTATTTAACCGAAGCTACATTCTCATTCGAAATTAATAAAAAAAAAAAAAAAAAAAAAAAGCATTGACATTAATGTTTTCTAATTCCCTGGCTATTATTTTGTGACACAAATATTTTGCAGTCTCCGTGAATAATAACTATCTTTTACTTGTCAAGTGTCAACATCAACGCACTTCTTTTGAACAGAGATAGAATAACAGTAAATAAAGAATTCTGACGTTTTTTAACAAGTTGTCAGAGCCAACTCCATGATTCAGACTTTTAACAATCACGATTACTCCAGTTTGCAAAACACAAAAGACGGTACGATTTAATGAATTGTGATTAAAGGAGCCCTTTGACTAAAGGGTCACTATAACCATTGCAAAATGCACACGAAGCTTCGTCAAAAAAGGGATTAAAGGTTCTTTCGTTGATTTGAGAAGCAAACTCGAATCTGTCCTTTTAAAAGAGAATTCATACAACGCGAATATTCTGTACGAAACTCTCTGATGTCTCTGGGCGGTGGAATCAGACGTTCGCGAATTGCAAAATTGTCCGATCCGCTTCTGCTAGGTTATTTGCGCACGTTCAGCGTCCACGACTGGGAGCTCGATGGAACCAACAAAAATAATCCATTCCACGAGCCTCGGGGAATGATTATTCGCTCGCGAATCCACAGACTGGGAACACAACTTACGTTTCACCATCTCATCTCGGCGGTGCGAATCCTTTGGTTCATTCCATGCACCGCCAATGATTCCATTACACTCGACCACACTCGGCCATAAAATCAGTTACTACTACACTACTACGGCCCCAGTGAGACGACGACCAGACGAGGAGAGCTCTCGCATTTTCGCTTTTTCATTCTCATTCTAAGCGACAGTGCTGCCAGATAGTATACAGGAGACATTCGTTTCATGGTGCAGAGAGAGAGAAAGGCACTGGAGCTTTTTTTTTTTTTATGGATCTTTTGTACTATTTCCTTTTTCAGGTCTTACTTCTATTTTCAATGTAGAATCTAATAAGATTTATCTGTAACATTAATGGATTATAAATTTGAATTCGTTTTATTCTTCTTTGGAAGGAGAGAAATTATTGTTTCCAAGAAATATATACTTCGCTTTGATATAATGTGAACGTTTCCATTAGACAAATCCTTCTACCGTAACGTTGGTTTAACGTTGAGAAGGTGATAAAAAAGTTTAACAATATAAAATTATTTAAAAGAACATAAAAAATTAAACAGTTTTCTGTAATGGAAATGTATATTTCAAACACCAAGTAACTTGCTTCGCTGAAGAATTACAAATATTCCTGTATGAATATCTTATGGATAGTGAATTAAAGTATTTGTCAAAAGGTTTAAACTTTATCTTTGAAACAGAAAATTGTTGAGTGGATTTTCTTAGATGCCAAAGATAATGAGTGACATATAAAATGAAAGATCAATCTAATAAGAGTAATATTAGAAAGTTTAACAGGACCATTTTAGAGAAATTCCAATAACTTTATATATACACACCTTTCATTAACATTAATAATAATGATAAAAATGAAAGAAATATTTCATATAGTACAACTTTATGAAATCTTTAAACTATATCAAAGAAAATGTTTAATTTGAAATTCACTTATTAATTACTTAACGAATTATTTATATCTGATCATTTTCTGTGTAAAATTAACACTTACTATGATTCAGAATTTTATTCATATTGTTGAACAATGATTTCACACGGAATGTACAAATTAAATATTATTAAAATGTATTAATAGTATATTGTAAATAACATATTCACTTAATTAATGTTGAATATTAATTTTATATAATTTGTCATTTAACTTAAATGACTGAGTTCTTTGGTGTTGAATTTACTTTTTGGATCAATTAATTCAGTGTGCACTTCACTTAAAATCCAATTATGTTCATAAATCTCCAAAGCTTCCCATTCTGCCTTAAAAGCAGCTTTTGGATCAGGCGGCATGGTCATTGCTGCGCCTGAAAATTGATCCTGGACCATTCGCGAAGTATCTGCTGCATTGTTTTCGCCAAGAACTAATGTATAAATAGACCGTAGGCCAAACACGTTAAGGAAATACCAAGATGCAGATGATACCCAAGCTGCATCTAAAGTGGCAAGTTCGACTCCACGTTGTAACATTGGCTTGAAGCGTAATGTCAATGGGAATGGAACTTTAGCTGAAAAATTAAATGTATAAATTAAATGTTTTAACATTAACTTTTACAAATATTTCTATTTAAATAGAAGTGCACAATCAAATGGTACACAATTCAATTATAAATGAAATGATTAAATAAATACTAACTGGTAACGAAACCAGAAAACATCCAATTGATCCATCCTCCAATGAGCACCATTGGCACTGCATTTGTGACATTTCCTTTCAACATATCTGTCATAAGGCTTGGATCTGTCATTGGATTTTGCGACACAGGTGCTCTTTTCTGGGTTTTAAAATACCCCGTTTCTTCATGATTGAAGAAATGTCTTCGCATTAAATAAGCTGATTTTGGGATGTATTGACCATTTTCTCGAAGTAACCTAGATCTGATCATCACTTGACTGAAAGAAAATTCACGTTGATTATTCAGAATGCATTATGTGGCCTTAAACATTATTTTGAACAATTATTTTACAAAATTTAAATTATATAATTTGATTCAAATACAAGAACAAAAATAATCATCAGAATTGAATAACGAAAACATTTACCTATCCTGAACTTGATGAATTTCAACTTTTTTCTGTGATGATAGCAAAATAGAAACATAATGCCTAACAATTCCAACTAAAAATGTAATAACTACAATTGGCAAAAATACCCAACTACGGATATTGGGATCTAATAACAACTCTGCCATAATAATAATAATAAATATTAAATTATAGTATCAACATTTGTATAATTTCTAAACTTTAAACGAGTCGACGAAATTGTACTACAACTCTATACAACTCTGTATGACGTCCACGACATGATAGGTTATATTCAGCAGACGTGCGCAGATCTTCTGCTCAATAAAAACCAACCCATCCTATAGTGTAAATGAGGAACTGTATATGCAGGTTTTAATTTTCAAATAGCAAACTAATACTTGAATTTATTGAAAATAAATTACAATAACATATTGAAAATATATATCATTTTTTATACAATAGTATTATTAATCATATAATTTATTTTATTTAATAATTAATTAATATCATTTAAACATTGCAGTAATATAACAATAGAATACAATCGAATATTCACACTCATGATGTCCATAAGAATAAATATTCTTTAACATATAATACAAAGAAATTAAAACGAATTTGTATTTTAATATAATTAACACAAACCATATTTCTTCTTGTAAAACACTGAATGAACCACACTTTTTACTTTTTAATAATATACGCTGATCTTCAAAATTTTATTCCTTTATTATTTTGATTAGCATCAAATAATTGAATTCACTTGCAGTAATTAGACTTCTTTAAAATAGTTACAGGAATGTTACTTTTGAACACCTCGATTTTCGATTTTCGAATTCTTTGAATATATTCCTCTGCTGTGGCGTTTGATTCTGTCTCTATCACCGTACAATTTGAATCTGTATAAAAATTTACATATTGAAAAATTAGTATCATTGATCCTTAATTTAATTTTGAAGCAAGGTGATTAATTTTTTAAGTACAAGAAATTTAATGTGTCTGAAGAACAGCATAGCATAGCATAGCATAATATAGTGTGCTCAGAACGTGCTTTTCTTCAGCCACATGAAATTTATAAAACCTATGTTCATCTCCAGCATCCCATAAACTTTTTTCCATAGATTCAAGCCATCTTTGTTGAAATCCAATGACAGATCCTGGACGACAAATTCTAATCCATGCAATAGATTCCTTAGCTGTCATTTTGTAGTGCTTAATTAAGTACGCTGCTATTAGTGTTCCTGTTCTTCCTAATCCAGCCTTTGTAAAACAAATCATCATATATTAAATTCTGAATCATTTTTTGTATAAAGTTTCGATTCTTTTATACGATTATAGTTTATAAATTATCAGTAATGTCAAACTTTGATTACCTTGCAATGTACAGCTACTGCACCATTTATAGTTTCTGCTAAGTTAAGAAACTGTTGAAGAATTAGTGGTGTTGGTATATCTCCATCGTGAATGAACATATCGTAATGATCAATTCCAAATGATGTAAAACTGTAATAAAAAAAAAAAAAAAAGAAAGTGTCTTAAGATCTGAGTATAATTGAATTTTGACTAGTTAAATCATTTTGTTTAATTATTAGAAAACAATTGAGAATACATTTAGGATAAAATGTATTAACCCTCGTTTATCGTAAGCTCTTTTATTTAATCTCACGACTGCTTTAACGTTATTCTTTATGAAATAATTGACGTAAAATTCAGGTGGACAGGTGAAAGGTTCTGTGTTGGGGCCCTGGAATGCAATGAATTTTTCTGGTATCACCCAATTTAGACATCCTCCATTATGGTTGTATTTCATTTCATACTCATACAAGTCAAAATCCTTGAAATTAATGAAGCCAAAGTACAATGCTTTAAAAAGTCCACGTAAGCAATCTATATTTAAGAAATATTTTATTTAAATAAGCTTTCAAAGATATATGTTTGTGAAATTTTAATGAATCTATCACAGAGAAAAAACGTACCGATTAAACTTATAGTATAATTTGACTTTTTAACACATGCATCTTGAAATGGTTTTAAAGGTGGTAAATCTGGTGAAATCAGTACATTAAAAATTTCCTCAGGAGTCTTATTTAAATATATAACAGCGTATGCTCCTATCAAATAAGCTGCATTTGCTCGTTTTTTTTCATTTTCTGAAGTATAATGGACTATAGCTTTTTCCTTGTGAAAGTGATTATTCAATTTCTTATTCACGAGTTGACAATATCTATTTTTTAAAGTAAATTAATTAAGCAATTATATTTTTATGAAACAGTTGAATTTCATTTTACTTTTACATATATAAAAATAATTCATAACTTATAATATAATATTTACTCATATAAACAGCCAAGATTTAATGGTCCGAAATCCTCATAAAAATTTGTATACACCAAGTCATTGTCAATTGAGAAGAAATGAATTTTCCATGAATCCCTTAACGTGAAGCTAAAACGCCAAGTTGCAAAGTAAAGTTTATTTTTTATGATTTCTACAACATTGGTAACATCTGAGTTTTTCAAAATTTTCTCCATTTCTAGAAATATAATAAAACTAACTGAATAATAAAAAATTAATGTTTATGTGCTTAGATATATTTCATATCTTTTAAAGTAATCTGTAATATGTTGTTTTTATGTTAAATAAATGTCATACGTATACTTACTAAATTCCGTGAAAAAGATAAAATATCATTTTTCAAAGAAAATATTCTGAGAAATTGAATTAATTAATACGTTTTAACCAATAACTACATTCTGATAAACAAATTATCTAAACAGAAATTTAAAATACCAAAACAGTATTAAAATTTGTACATTATCAAAATTTTACAATTATTATTTCAATGGCTTTTGTTTTGTACACTTCATAATACAATACGTAATATACTTCACGCTATACACGTCAAGAGGAAAGGAATAATTTAAATTTAAAATATAAAATCAAGCCCAAATATTTGTAATCATCTCTATCTCTGCTTTTATTCAGACTATGTAATGTACACATACTTAAATCGTGTAATATACTATGTTGATATACAGCGGCATTCAAAACTTGGCAACTGTCAATCCAGATCAAGATCATAGCTTTTAAATGCATAGAAGTAATTACGTTATTATAAAATATAATAATTATATTTCCAAAAGTTTCAATACCAGAAAAAAGAAAAAAAAAAAATAAATAAAATGGCACAATTAAAAAAAATCCTCTTTTCAATTGGTCAAGCAGTGATTCAAATTGAATTTCTTCATAAATATTCATTGGATTGCGACAGATTGAAAAAAAAAAAAAAACAATTCATTTAAAAGCTACATCTTGGTACATGCTAATTCAAACAAACAATATATTTATATATAAACGAATAATCGATCAAAACCATCGTTTTGGCATTTCCGTCGTTTCATCTGTATAAATCTGACTTAATCTGAAGCACTGACTATGCAAA
>JABFQA010002551.1:0-11073 GCA_022817065.1 Probaryconus sp. ZL-2020
TCAATTCTCTATCCTAGAAAAAGTTTTTATAAATTTTAATGTTATAAATATGTTTGTATATGTAAGTGTATGTGCCTAAATGTGTAAAATGTTTATATGTATATGTAAATATAAGTTATAAAAAAAATGGCAGTATGGCACTCGTACGGTATGCCGTACATTAATTTAATTAAAACCAAATGATATGGCATCAATCAGGCACTAGTAAGGGAAAGCATATTTTGACAATATGGCATTCCATACAAAATGTTTGTCAAACGTCCGGCGATGATATGGCAATAGTAAGGTACACCGGTACGGCAACAGTACGGGTCGCGATCATGATCCGTACTGTTTTGCCGTACTGTCGCCTGTCTGATGCCAGACTGTATCCGTACTCTTTGCCATACTGTTTGCCGTACTGTTTCCGTATTATTGCCGGACTATTTTTTTCCACGCGGGGTGCTACACAACTTTCTTTCAGTCAAGCCAAAAGAAGAGTGTATTCCACTAAGGATCTGAGCAATTTGATCGTGTGTATGCGGTCCTGCAAACCGCTTACATGCGATTGCTGCTGATTTTCTTAATAAAGT
This sequence comes from Probaryconus sp. ZL-2020, assembly GCA_022817065.1. Classification (NCBI taxonomy): domain Eukaryota; kingdom Metazoa; phylum Arthropoda; class Insecta; order Hymenoptera; family Scelionidae; genus Probaryconus; species Probaryconus sp. ZL-2020. The sequence goes on from JABFQA010002551.1 coordinate 573, forward strand.
ATCAGGGTTAATCTGTGAACAGAAAAATTCAACTTCAGCTTATTCGTATTAAAATATAATGTATAATTAAACAATTCTTTTAAAAACTATGGTCAATAATTTGTGTAAATAGTTAAGGATAAATAACTGAACATAATGATTTTAAAGCTATGCATTTCAATTTCTTAATGGAAAAGCGAAAATATGTATCATAAAATGATTTACCCAATGAGCAGTGACACCTAAAAAGCTTTTTTTGCGACATGACCAAATGTCGGCCGTTGTGCAGACATATTTAGCAGACATTCTCATACATTCTTTTATTCTAACCATATCTATTTTAAAACTGCTTAGTATTTTTCGACCTATAACGCCTCTAGTCAAGTGTTTAATTTTCTTTCCCACCACAGGCAAATCTAATAAAAACGGAATCGGTAACAATTATATATTAATTAAAATATTTTACATTCTACGAATATTTTCTTAGACTATTTCTTATAAATTCTCAATTTATTTATATAATTATTTATTCTTAATATTTGTTAAATATTAAACTCATAGCAATGAGGCGTAAAACTGGTAAAATTTTCTTTTGATTTTTTATAACAAAAATAAATTATTTTACATTTCTCTCTTCATAGAATAATTCTTTGAACCCTAATTATTCACATGCCATGCACAAATTCTTACTTTTTTATGGGGTTTTTATAGCATTTTAGTTCTAAATCTCAAATCTGTTGAAATGGAATATTTCAGAATTTTGAAATAAATCTCCAATATATAGAAAGAGAGATTCCGAGTGAAACGGAATTTCATATAAACATGATAGTGGGAGTTCAATTCCCCACTATTCTTATACCAACGCAGCTATAAAAGTCGGAGCGCAGGCTGCGTACGCGCGCTTTTCTATCGCCAAATTCTTGTTGAAGAGTCTTCAACAGATAATCAAGTGTCTTGATTATTGTATATGATTTGATGCTAAGTCTGAGAATCTCTGGCTTTTAATGAAATATCTTTTATGTTTTCAGCGCCTTAGAACCTTTTCCTCTACTCAGCTAAGAATCTTAGCATTTCTCTTCCTTTAGTGATCCTTTATTCTCTCACCTATCATTGGAGTATCTCTGGTGATAGGATCCTTTTTCTTTTCCTTTAGACAAAGGATATTATTGAAATTAAGCCCAATTTATTTAACAGGAATCCTGTTAAAATTGAGAAATTGGCAACGAACTTATAAAACTGTCTTACGATAATTCCAAAATTGAATAGTTTAATAAATTTAAATATCTTGATCTCTCTAAAGATTTGAAATAAATTAATTCTGTGAAATGGCTACACTAATTAAATATTTTAAATATAAAATCCTTTGAGAATTCAAGAATCTTGAATTCTATAACATTTGAATCTAAGCTTTAACTATTGATATTACAAATCACATTCTTGCTTGAAGTTCAATTAAACTTAATGCTCATATTGTTTTGATGATGCATAAACAGCTGTGGAATCAATGACCCAGTGCTGTATTAGAAATAAAAGCACCTAACTTAAAATCACTATTGATAAGATTTGATTTGGTATTTAAATACCTACTTTAATTTAAAATATTCCTTTTATGTTTTTTAGGCATTTATTAATCTGTACTTGTTGCAAAATTTATAAATTTCATTGTTACAATTATTTATTTTATATTTTTGTTTTTGAGAAACATATTACTATTATTTTTAATAATTGTTTGCATTTCTGATTATTTTGAGAACCTTACCCGTTTGTGTTACAATTTTTATTTGTTTTACTAATACATTATTTTGAGCTAACACAATCTAAAAAATTCCAGCAAACTGTTGAGTATCATCAACAATATTAAATTATTACAAGACTTCCGGTTGGTGCCGGATTCGAAGCGGTTGAAAGACACGTGTTTAGTTAAAGTAATATAGAGTTTAGAGGTGAGAGGAGGGGAAAGGGCGGTAAAAAAAGGTGTGAAGGTAGAGAGAGATATGTGGGGAGAGGGTGTGAGAGTTGGTGGAGTGTGGGAGAGGAGAGTGACAGAGGAATTGAGTGGATAAAGAGAGACGGCGGTTTTGAGGTTAGGTAAGAAAGTGTAACTGAGAGAATATATTTGGAGAATAGGTGAAAAAGAAAATTGGTAAGGGGTGAGTAAGGGGGGGTGAGTGTGTGGGGAGAGAGTGATTGAAAGGGTGGAATAAAGGTTGGAGTGAAAAAAGAAAAAAGGAAAGAGTAAATGATGAATGAGGAAGGGGCAGGGAAGGCAAACGAGAGTATGGTAAGACAGGGAAGCGAGGATGGTTGCAGTGTGAAGGGGCATAGGGAGAAAAGCATGGAATTTGATAGTGAAGGTGAAGGGGTAAGGGGGGATATTTTGGAAAGGTCAATGAGTGAAGGGGATATGGGGAGTAGGTTGAAAAAATGGAAGGGGAGGGGAGAGGGGGGTGAAGTGATAGGATTAAGAGAAGAAAAGAAGAGGAAAAGGGAAGAGGGATACGGTGGAGGGGAGATTAGAGGGTTATTAGAGAAGATGATAGAGAGAATGGAGGTGATGGAGACCGAGAATAGGAAATTTAGAGAGGAATTTAAAAGGATGGAGAGGGAAAAGGAAGAGAGGGGAAGGAGACTGGAAAAAAGAGTGGAGGAGCTGGAGAGAAAAATGGAGGAGTGGATGGGAATGGGAAGAAAGGAGGGAGGGGGAGAAAGGGGAGAAGTCAGTGGGGAAAGGGAAAGGAACAGAGAGGAAGGGATTTTGAGGGAAGAGATTGAGAGAAATAATGGGGGTGGCGGAAGAAGTAGGGTGGAGGAGATGGTAAGGGGAGAGGCAGGAAGGATGTGGGAGAGAAGATTGGAGAGATGTGAAAGGGAAATGGAAAGAGGGGAAAGGGAGAAAAGGAAAAATAATATAGTGATAATGGGATTAGGGAGGGAAGGGGAGACAAAGGTGGGAGTGGAAAAATTTTTGAGGGAGGAAATAGGATATGGGGGAGGTGTGGAGCAGATAAAGGGAATGAGAAGAAATGATAGGAACGGGGTAGTAGTGGTAGAAATGGGGAACGAGGGGGAAAAAGAGAAAATCATGAGAGGAAAAGCGAGACTGAAGGGGAGCAAAATATATGTGGAGCATGATAGAACATTTAGAGAAAGGGAGGTGCAGAGAAGGATAAGGGGAGCAGCAGAGGAGTTGAAGAGGAGTGGAGTTGAGAGAGTGAAAGTGGGCTCTATGAGACTGGAATATGAGGGGAAGAGGTACAGGTGGTCTGAGGAGGAGGGAAGGATGTTGTTGGTGAGAGACGAAGGAGCAGTAGGGGGGACAGGGGAATAAGAATAAGGGGGCAAGAAGAGTTGGGAAACGAAAGAGGAAGAGGGGGAGAGAGAATATGAGAGTGCTATTTTGGAACGTAGCGGGGATGAGGAATAAGGATAGGGGGTTCCGGAAATATATTGGAGGATTTGATGTGGTCTGCATGATGGAGACGTGGATGGAAAAAAGGACTGGCAGAAAATAGGGAGGGAGAATAAGAAGGGGTTCAAATGGGGGTTACAATATGCCATAAAAGAGAAGAAAAAAGGGAGAGCAAGGGGAGGAATGGTGATGGGGGTAAAAGAAGGATACGGAGGGAAAGTGAGTATAAAGGAAGTGAGGGAGGGTGTTATGAAGGTGGAGTTAGGAGAAGGGGAGGAAGAATGGGAGATATGGGGGGTATATAACAGAGGAGGGAGTAAGGAGGGGTTGGAAAAACTAAAAGGAGCATTGAGGGGGGAGAAGGGAGGAGGAGAGTGGTAGGTGGAGATTTTAACGCAAGAATAGGAAGGGGGTGATGTAGAGGAGTGGACGGGAGGAAAGAGGGCTTCTAAGGATGGGATACAAAACAGGGAGGGGGAATGGGTGTTAGAATGGATGGAAGAAGAGGGATGGATGGTGTTAAATGGAAATATAAGAGGGCCCGAAGGGGGAGAATTCACATTCGAAAGGGGGGATAGCAAAACAGTGATAGACTACGTGATGGTGGAGGGAGGAATGTGGCAATTAGTAGAGGAAATGAGGGTAAGGGAGGTAATTGAGTCGGACCATAATGCAGTGGAAGTAGAACTGAAGGGAAAATGGGAAAAGGGGGGGAGGGCGAAAAGGATAGGGAGAGCATATGGGTGGATGTATGGGAAGAGGAAGAGAAAAAGAGGTTTAGGGAAGAGACGGAGAGTTGGGTGGCGTGGGGAGAAGAGGAAGAGGAACAAGAGTGGGAAGTACTAAAGAGGAATATTAGTGAGAAAATAAAAAGGAGAGAGTTGAAGGTGGGGAGAAAAGAAGAAGGATGGTGGGACGGGGAGTGCAGAAGAATGAGAGCGATCCTGAGGAAGGAGAGGAAGAAAGTAGAAAGGGGAATGGAAGGGGACAAAATGATACTACGCAAATTGAGAAGAGAATATAAAGAGGTGAGGGAAAAAAAGAAGAGAAGGTGGAAGGAAAGACAAGAAAGGGAATTAAGAGGAGTGAAAACAGAGGGACAGGCTTGGGGTTACTTGAAGAAATTTAGTGGGAATAAAGGTAGTAGTGCAGATAAGGAAGTGAGAGAATGGAGGGGACATTTTATGAAGGAATTAGGGGGGAAGAGATGAAGGGTGAGGGGAGAGAGGAGGGGAGGAAAAGGGAAAAAGATGGAGAAGAAGTTGGAGATGAGGAGATAGAGGAGCAGGTGAAGAAGTTAAAGGTAGGGAAAGCAAAAGGATGGGATGGATTAGCGAGTGAAGTCTGGAAGTATGGGGGGAAAGGGGTGATAGAAGGGTTGAAAAGAGTGGTGAGAGGTGTATGGAGGGGAGAGGGGGTACCAGAAGATTGGAAAGTGGGGCTGGTGGTACCGATACACAAGAAGGGGGATAGAGAAAATATGGGGAATTATAGGGGGGTGACGGTGACATGCACGGCGTATAAGATCTATGGGGGTATTTTAAATCAGAGAATAAAGAGGGATTTGGAAGAGGGGAATAGACTGAGTGAGACGCAGATGGGGTTTAGAGAGGGGAGGGGATGCATGGAGGGAGTGTTTGTAATGAGAAGGGCTATAGAAAGGGGGATAAGTAAAAAAGGAGGGTACGTATTTGCACTGTTTGTAGACTTTAAGGCGGCGTTTGACGGGGTGGATAGGAAAAAACTATGGGAAGAAATGAGGAAATTAGGGGTGAGGGAGGGATACGTGAGTAGGGTAGAGGAGCTGTATGAGGATACGAGGTGTAGAGTGAGGGTGGGAGGGGAGATATCCGAGGAATTTGAGGTGAAGAGGGGGGTTAAGCAGGGTTGCCCGATGAGCCCAACTCTGTTTAACATATACGTGGCGGATATGGAGGACTTCTTGAGGAGGAGACAGATAGGGGGGTGGTGGTTGGGAAGAGAAGGGTATGGACGCTGTCATATGCCGATGATACGGTATTGCTGGCGGAGAGTGAAAATGAGATGAGAGGATTGATGAGGGGATTCAGGGTATATGTTATGGCGTATTCGAGCAGCGTTACTATTCTGCGAGAATAATATTTTTGACTAAACAGCCGAACGCGTGTTCGAGAAAGTCATTACTATTAAATTTTAATAATGTTTGCTCGAATACGCGTTTCTTGATTTAATATTATATTTTAATATTGTTTTGCCGAACACACATTTTTCTTTTATTTTTAGAATATAATTTTGATTTCTCAAACACACGTTTTTTTTATTACTATTTAATAGTAATAGTTCTGTCACAACATAAACTTTAAGGATAATAGAAGCAAAACAATAAAATATATTTTGAAGTTTTTCATAAATATTCTCAAAGTGCTGAAAAAAGCAATAATTTGTTGGAAGGAAAAGTTTTTGGGAAATTACTTGAAACGTAATTAAATGAATAAACTTATTGTCGCTGATGTTTTTTGAGCTCATCAAGCGAAGATGAACTTGATCAAGTTATGGATCTTTTAATGGATGAAGATGAAAAAGTCCCCAGGATTGAAAATTACATCTGTAATGTTGTAAATAATTATGATGATGATACGGTATGTATTATTTTATAAAACTAATTATTCTAAAATCGATTTATTAGTATATTTGTTTTAAATATTATTATTCATTATTTGCTGAACACTAATGAATAATCTTCAATAAATTTTAATAATGTTTTATTTTGTTAGTTTCAGAAATTTTTTAGACTAAAACGTGCAACTTGCAATATTTTAATTGAACGATTTCAGAACAGTAGGCATTATCCAACGAGTCGTAAGGCTGAGTCAGCAGAAAAACATATTTTATGCTTCTTGAGGTAACAATAAAAAAAAATATCAAATTTTTTTTTTCATTTCAGAAAGACCTAATTAAACATTTAGCAAAAATAAAAAACATTAAATGAATGACTATTATATCGTTAAAAATCGCTCTGTTATAAACATAAAAAATTTATGAACATAATTCAAATATAAAAATTGTTACAGATTTGCTGCTGACAAAGTGACTTATCGCATACTAGCAGAACTGTTTGATGTTTCTGAATCTACTGCTGTTGAAATGGTGAACCGTGTCATTCACTTTTTAAATGATATAGCACCGGATGTTATTGTATTTCCAAGAACTGCAGAAGAAAGAAGAGAAAAAGCTGATGGATTTTTACAAATTGCTGACATTGATGGCGTTGTAGGATGCATTGACGGATCATATATTTTAATAAGAACTCCAGCAAAGAAATTAAGTTCTAGTTACGTTAATCGACATCAAGAAATAGCATTAACTCTACAAGCCATTTGCGACAGTGACAAACGATTTTTGGATTGTTTTACAGGAACATCTGCAAGGATACACGATGCTCGCATTTATGATATGTCGTTTGTTAAGCAAAAAGTTGATAGAATGGGTCCAAACTTTCATATATTGGGAGATTTGGCATACCCATTATCAGAAAATTTGCTAACGCCTTATAAGGACTTTGGAGATTTGACGGTGCAACAACAGCGTTACAATTTTCAATTCTCAAGATGCCGAATAAAAATTGAAAATGCGTTTTGTGACTTAAAAGGCCGTTTTCGCCAATTATTACATACAGATATGTTTCGTGTAGAGAAAATGGGAAACTTTGTCATTGCGTGTTGCGTTCTCCATAATTTATGTATTGACAACAATGATTTTCCTGCAGAATATATGAATTATGAAGAAGTGTATATTGAACAAGAAGGCAATGTCCCAGAAAATCGATGTAACAGGCAGTTAGCAGTTTTGAAAAAAGATGCCATAGCAGCTTCATTGTGAAAAATCATTGTCTTTAAATATTACCTTGCTCGTATTACTTTGTAATAATTATATTTTTATTGTATCACTAAATAAATAAAACACTTATGAAAATTATATTTTATTTACTTAACCATTGCAACCATGTAATTACAAAACTTTTGTTCGCATTATTCACAATGTTTAATCACAGTATAATGAGTTATTTTCATTTCACGAATACAATTTTACAACTTATTATGTATCATTATTAAACATAAATTATATATTATTTGTTTAACATCATTATACATTTAAATAACATTGATTTAAATAAACTAAATTTAATAGTATGTTTAGTTTTACAATATAACTATAGTATTCAGAAAACCATTCAGAAAACAATATGTTAATTTGAAGATTTATAATTAATCTGAATGATAAACAAATAATCACGTTTTTAATTTAAAATATAAATAATCAAACTTCATCAATAGCTTTTTAATTAATGTAAGATTAGCTTAACTCAAGATTCCCATTTGTCCACAATTCTTTTAAAAGAGCACATCGTTCTTTATGTCTTCGCTCCTTATTCTTTTCACTTTCGGCGTGCAATACTCTAGCAAGATCATATTTAGATTTTTTGCTCTGACTTTTCCCTTCAGTTTTTGTGTCGCTTGTAGAGTGTCGTTTCAATCTTTCAGTCCTTCCAATGCCTACTATAACTTCAGGCTGCAAATTATCATCAAATTTCTCTATTTCGGAAAATGCATCATCAAACTCGGATGTTATTGGACTTCTTCCTGATGTTCTATTATTTTGGTTAACTTTTTTTCTTAAATCCTCTTCGTACCTGTACTTACTGCAGCATTGACCATCGGTTCGGTTCAATGAAAATTTAGCATTAATCTCTGCAGCTATTTTTTCCCACATTGATTTGATGTTTCGAAATTTTTTCATTGGACCAATTTGAGGATAATACATATTATATTTATGCAATAAAAATTCAGTTTCATGTTTAGACCAAGCTTCTTTTTTTGCACGAGTTGGAATTGTCTCATTACATTTTGACACATTTTCTTTATCTTTTCCATCTGTAATAGTATCAGAAATAAAATTAATTTTTAACATTTTTAATTTAAAATTTTTTTTTACAATGCAAATAAATATTTTATGAAATATATACCTGAGCTAGTAGAAGGTTCTTCTTGAAAGTTAATAATTTCGCTTACTAATAGAGAATCCACAAATTGAATAGATGTAATTCCTATATAAAAATGAATCCGTTAATTATATCTTATCAATAGCTTATATTGTGAGGTTAAATTTGTTGATAGAAAAAAATTGTTTTCTCTCATAAAATATACGTACCATTATCATCTTCCACCTCACATAAATATTTATCTTCATTTTTAATAGGGATTCCCTCTTTGTTTAAAATCATTTCCTTAATTAACATTTTGGATTATAATAATTATAATTAATTTAAAGAAATAAATTTTAGAGACAGATAAGAGGCAGTCACAGTTGTCAATTGTCACGAACTTTTCTTAGTTAATTGTCACGAACCTACAAGTGAACTATTACTATTAAATAGTAATAGAAAAAACGTGTGTTTGAGAAATCAAAATTATATTCTAAAAGTAAAAGAAAAACGTGTGTTCGGCAAAACAATATTAAAATGTAATATTAAATCAATAAACGCGTATTCGAGCAAACATTAATTAAATTTAATAGTAATGACTTTCTCGAACACGCGTTCGGCTGTTTAGTCAAAAAATATTATTCTCACAGAATAGTAACGCTGCTCGAATACGCCATAAGTTCTATTAGTGATAAAGTCTGGCTACGTTGACCAGTAGCTAATAAAATTAAAGTGGCAAGTTTTTTAGTTAAATCTTCAAATGAAAGCGAGCTATTCGGGTACATCGAGGATAAAAGGCTTAAAACCGGAGAAGGATCCCAAACAAAGTCATATTTGGGATCCTGGGGTTTCAACACAGCCGCTCCTTTACAAAATCTTTTGATAGAATCACTTTCCCCAATTTTCGATTCAATCACAAGAGATAATGCAGATCTGTATGTATTAAGTGTGGAAAACTTATTACTATTTTGAAAAACTAAAGATAAAAATTTTAAAACTTCTGAAATAGGCGGATCAAACTGTGACAGTGCATTCTCTAGACAAAAATCCCACCATAATTGTAGAGGCCTGGAATATTGCTTAATAGTTGCTGGTGCTAAAGAAGCCAAAGATACCTCTAGCGCTGGCTCCGGTGTTCCCTTGAGCTCCAACGCTTGGCGGATAAATTCCCGACAACCAGGGAAAGGGATTTTGATAGAGGATGGCATGTTCTGAAAGGAGACGAAAGCAAATTAGTACGTGCTTTTGAGCAATGTCTCTCTTGAGAGCAGGTCCAGAGGATTTTTGCAACGCTGATTCAACTTCTAAATTCAATTTTGGAGCTTCCAAAAATGAACAGTAACTTTCACTGTTATAATTGTACTCCAGTATATAAAGTCGCGTGGCGGCACGGTTAAACCTTGGCTTGTCGCGGCTCTGCCGCGATGCTTGAAATTTGTAGTAAATACATATATATAAAGTCATATAAAATAATTTTTTATGTTTCTCCAGTTTTCAAATGATAGTACAGTTTTTAAATGATTAAATAATCAATTTTTATTTCTCCATTTACCTAATTTAATTACAATAAATATTATATTTTATTTCTTTAAAATTATACGGTGGAAGTTATAAGATGGAATAATGATAAAAAAAATTAACATTAGATCCAATGTTGGAAACAACAGTGGGATTTGGCGATGGATCCAATCTCAGTTCCAACGGTGGAATATTTCATAGCGTATTAATCTATCTTTGCGAAGATATTCATGGAAATTGAAATTAATGAAAATCAATCTTTATTAAACAATATGACACCATATTTTGATAAAGATATTGAATAAGATTGAATATTTACTGAACTATCACTTGTATATGGTTTTTTTGTATCTCCTTCAAGATATTGAAAGAGACCCAAACAAGTTTTATTATAATCTATTTCTTTCATCTTAGAAATTGAAAATGTTGCAAAAATTGAGGTGGTGCCATTTTTGCTTCATAATATTTAATATATATTAAAACTGTTGATTTATTACAATTAAATTGTAAATGATTCGGCAAGATTTTCCGCGGTTTCATTTTCCCATAAACAAAAAAAAAATGATATTTTTGTACAACTTAATTGTAATTTTTGGTTCTGATATCAGTTGTTTTTGTTTTGAAATTAAAAATTA
>JABFQA010002552.1:0-11073 GCA_022817065.1 Probaryconus sp. ZL-2020
ATATTTATGTTTTTATTACAGTTTTTCGTTTGAAAAATACACATTTATAATATATATAGTCTTTTCAATTTAAATATCCAATTAATTTACCTTTAAAGTGTTCCACTTTAATATTAGTATGCGCTACGATATAATTTTCAACACCTTTTTAGTTCATATGTTAAATTATCATATATTTTCACTAGAAAAATCCTTTTGTCAAATTTCATTATAAAAATAAAAGGCATTGGATCAAATTGAAAAATAATATTTTATATATGTATTGCGAAAGATTTTAAATTAAAATCTTTAATGTAAAAACAGCTGAAATGAACAAGGTTAAATATTTTTGATTTACAAATCCATATTTATCCATATACAAATTTATATTTTGCATCTATTATTTTTATGTTAACATTTTTAGAATTTGTTTACAGAATAATACACAGATACTTTTATATTTATTAAAAAGAATAAATAATCAAAATGCTTACTTGAAATTTCCACTTTGAAATAACTACAATTATCTTAACGTTACGAAAAAGATGAAAATTAAGAAGAATGACACTTAAAATGTCAGTATATTAATAACTGTTATCATAATCTATTACCGCTGCGATTAAACAAAAAAAAAATGAAAGTTTTAAAAAGATAAGAGAGTTTTAAAAATGCTGATACATTGCGTAAAAGTATCAGACTGCACATGGAAAGCACAAATAGCGTGTAATTCTAATTATTATGACATGTTTTGATATACTGTATGAAAGCAATTGTGTTCTGAACCTAGATAACTAACATAAATCATATTGCTCACGATCATTTCCTCATGTAAATGGTTAATTCGATTATTATTATTATTAAAAGTGAATTTTTTTTATAACATTGATAAAATACCTTATTTATCTCAACAGCAAAGTTTTCAATTTTTTAGTAATGAAAATGAATAATAATGTTAATATTTCAATAACATAGTCGATTGAAATATTTGTCGCTCATATATAATTGCTAAATGTTTTTTTCTCAATATAAATTATGATTAATCTTAGATGAGCTCATTAATTTATAAAATATTTTATTAAGGTGGTTATATCGTTACAGTCACATTCAAATTAAACAACGATTTAAAATATAAGTATTAAATAAGTTTTAAGAGGATGTCAAACGTAACATCTTTACCGACGGAGTAAATTTGGTAAAGGTTTTTAATATATGATAATTAATTATATTTTAAAATGACTTTTACACGACAAAACCCTTCATCATCGATTCTTCATACATTTGTAAACATTTCTGTCTATATGGATTGTATTTTTGACATATATTTTTAAAGTTCTTAATAGATTCGTTTTGAATTCATTTGTATTTAACCTGAAAAATTTATCCCGAAACGAGTCTATCAAGAACTTTAGTAATGTACGTCTAAAATACAATCTATAAAGACAGAAATGTTTTAAAGTGTATAAACCCCAACAACACAAAATGTCCGAAACGTTCATTGAACGTTACATTTACGTTTAATAAACGTAGAAATGTCCGCAAACGTTCAATGAACGTTCAGTAAACGTTTCTGAACGTTTCTGTGTTGTTAGGGTAGTTGTTTATTAGATAATGAACAGAAAAAAAAAATTGAAATAATGAACAAAGTTTCAATAATGAACAAGATAATAATATTATTCTTTTTAAAATATAAATATTTTCAGGCAAAAAAGTTGTTTATCCCTTACACGTTTGAAACAGGTTTAAAGTTTTTGTTAAATCCTAATATTTGAAATATTTATTTTTACAGTCATTCGTGAAAAAAATGGCCACAAAAGTTACAGAATTGATGCCACAAAAATCTTGGATAAGTAAATGGTTTAATACTTCACAAGATATAAGCGAAGTAGAAGATTTGAACAAAGTAAACGATAAATATACAGAAGTTGATGACGAGACAGACCAAGCACCGCCACCTTTAAAACGAGCTCGTATACGCGAGGATAGAATACATCCTCCAGGAACCTGGAAATTTAGTTATGGAACTTCCAAACAACGTCAAAAATACATTTCAGACTTTACCCTTAACAGTACGGTAAGGAAACTTGAAAGCAATTTAAACAACCCTTTAAATCTATTTTAAGTAAATAAATAATTGAAAGATATTTAAACAAAAATTAATGTGTTTTAGATCGATGATTTTGAACCAGCTATTGCCGGACCCAGTGGATCTCGCCAATTACCCAGATAGACAAATGGCACAATGTTTGTAGTGAAAGTTATATTTTGCATTCCGTCAAATTCTTCAATAATTTCATTATGTGCGTCTCCAAACTGTTATGTTAAAGATGTAATTTCTTGGACAACATGTCAGAATATCATATGAATAAAATATTGGCAACATGGCATGTACATATTTTGAACTTTACAATAAACATAGAATGTATTTGTTGCTATATCACAGAACAATAAAAGTACAATTTTTACACCATATCGTGCATACATTCTGCTTTTCATAATAAACGTGAAATTAATTGATGACCATTAAAATCTTAAATATAAGGACAATTTTTGTACCATATACATGAGATAAATTTGACCTTATTTTAATGCATGTTAAAAGCACAATTTTAGCAACATGTCTTGCATATATATTTAGCATTAATCAATAAAAATTAATTTAATTGATGTTCATTTAAATCCACAATAACAGGTCCAATTATGCACCACGTAATATGTTTAATGTATTAAATCTTCGTTGGTGTACTAGGATGACTTGTCACGCCACCGATTTTTCAGATATGCAGCTTTTCCTCTTCAGATTGAATTTTCGTTTTTTTAATATTCCAATATCAGAATATTAAAAAGTTATTTCGAGAAAATTATATCTTTAATTTATAATCATTAAAGAATTATTCGGCATACTTTATTTTTATTTTAACACAATTAAAGTGTGATACATCGTTTCAAACTTTGGAGTTACTGGCCACCCCAGTATACCAAGGACGCATAGTTCATGGATTTATACCAACGTAGGGTTAAAATCATTATTTTTTAAATTTAATAAATGTACAAGATTTCTCGACTGAGATTTTGTTAATTATTATTTGTCTAAGTTTCGTATTCATAATTTTTTTTTTTTTGGCATGGTCTAAGTTATAACTATTAGTTTTGCTTACAGACATACATTGCAAGTTTTTACTAACCATTGTAATCTTTATAAAAAAAGTAATTTCATTATTATTAAAAAAATTAAACAACAGCAACAAGCATTTAATGAAGAACATGTTTTTAAATTTCAGAAATATTTTACATGAATGAAACCTTTTAATTTTTACAAATATTTTTTTCTACATACATCATAAAGTCGATGGTTTATTACAAATGATGTATAAATAATTCTGACACTTTATAGGGTGAAATTAAAGTAAATTTAATGGTTTCTAATAAACTAAAGCGATTTAATCTTATTTTTGAACAGGAGTTAACTAAAGTGTAATAATTTACGACTAGAAATGCAATGTTCCTTATTGACGCATTCTATAATTTACATCCCCCCAAGAAAAAAATCGAAGCTCCAGAAATGATATTTGAATGTCAAACTGTAGTGATTGTCAAAATTCAAAAATTTGAAGAACGTGTACTTTTTCATATACAAAATTATCAAATCTGCAGCGTAATGCAACGAATATAAATAGTATTTGACAAAATATTTATTTGTGTACGTAATAGGACTTAATCTAGTTGTTTCATTTTAAATAATGAAATAATCATCCAGGTCGGTGAATGAACTTGAATTGGGTGACAGTTGCATTAATTCTTTAATTACATAAGTTAACGCGTCCTTCTGTTTAAATGACGGCCGTGCGATGATTTGAAATGATTTGTACGTAACTATTTCACCCGTTCATTCCACTCACGAAGACAACTTGCCTACCGTGCAAATGTGCACATTTTGCACCTTGATTGCTGTTATCTTTGCATAGTATAACCATAAAATTTACAGCTTACTATTCTTCCTGGGTCTATCTCTTTTATTTTTACATTTTATGTGCCATGTTTTAAATGTTTCTGAGGTTTACGGTAATACAATAAACAAAATTACTTTGTATTCCATTTAAATAAAACAGCTTCAAACAATAATATTTTCAATTATAAAGTAATTTGTCTAACATAATTTTAATGAAACTTTAATTCAATTTTACAATCTGTTTGCAAAGCGTTGTAATGTAATTTGATAGATTAATTTTGTTAGAAACTTTTCACCAGAAATGAAATGTTTTATAATAATAACAAACGTAAGACCATTGTAACCCAATTTGTGAAACGTATAAAAGATGCGTGAGTATAATAGAATTGCTGCGAACGTATTAAATTGATTAAAGGCAGACTTCACTTTAGTCTTGGAACTATTATCAAAGTGTAGGTCAGCCACGGTGAGATCCTTATTACTGTTTAAGCACCGAGAAATCGCAGTTTATTCAATAGTTGTATATGCAATATTTATGGCTTCTCCTCCTGTATATATTCCATTGCTTGCTTATTGTAGATCAGCGCTGTTTTCACTTGGATTCTATTCTATTATTGGCATTAAAACTCATATTCATTTATTTCACCTTTGATCAATTTTCAACATTTATTCATTACTTTATGATCTTCATTAATGAAGTTTATTATAAAGTAGTTTTGAATCAACGATGAATACAGCGATAAACTTCTGCTAATTATGCGATTTGGCAATTATGTAAAATAAACATTAGACTTTATTTGTTTGTTCGTTTAAATAGTTGCAATATTTTTTTAAATATGTATGAATTTTGATTTTTGAGTACATTTGAAAATTGGGTTGGTTCAAAGAGTAAAAAAATTGTATTCCAATTATCGGAGTACTTTTGAATACCGATACTTAAGTAAATAATTCAGTAGCATCTGTGAAACCCAAGAATCGTGTTTTTGCAATTAAAATGCCGCTTTGAAAGAAGTATCAGGAAAAGTCTAAAGTAATAGGCCACTTTTATTTCCTCTTAGTAGACTTAGCAATTAGATCGCAGTTGACTTGCACCAACGAGTACTTTAATTTGATCATCTGGGATACGAAGTTGAAGCTACGCGATAATTACTATAATTGCATGGCACCTCTGATTCCTTTATCACGATCACATTTGCTCGCAGCGACGAGAACCAATCGAGCATACCACATCATTCAACTTTTCCTGAAAACGCACAGTTATAACTCACAATTAATATCTGTTAGATTGAAATTTATTTTTATATCATCAGTAAAATAAAAACGTCATCTTATTTTCAGTTAATTCTGGCTCTTAATTTAAGAAATCGGAAGAAATTTAAGAACAAAAAAAAAAATAAATACATTTAAGAAATTGTAAATTTTGCAAATGTGAATCCTACACTTTCAATTTCCCTTCAAGAGAAATTCTTTTCTCTGAATCTCACAAGGTATTACATGAATGTTGTTTTACATAAAAACCGGCAAAATGACAATTTGCTTTTTTTTATCAGATGTAATTTCCTCAACACGCACAAAACGCATTTTCCGCAATTCGCCCATTAAAAGTGGTGAGTTTTCTTTTTTGGAAAGCATGTCGGTCATTTCCTGATTAGTTAGCGCATCGTGTCTCTGGCGAGCATTGCCATGTTTTTCATTCGGAAATATCCTATCTCGGAAGTAATTAAGCGCATTTCTCGATTATTCACAGCAGTCGCTGAAGCAATTACATCGAGAGACACGAGATTTGTCGCG
Organism: Probaryconus sp. ZL-2020; assembly: GCA_022817065.1. Classification (NCBI taxonomy): domain Eukaryota; kingdom Metazoa; phylum Arthropoda; class Insecta; order Hymenoptera; family Scelionidae; genus Probaryconus; species Probaryconus sp. ZL-2020. Next base: position 5,717 of record JABFQA010002552.1, read on the forward strand.
TCCAGTGTGAAATTCTACGTGCACCGACAGATATATTTTCCTTTGCTCGTCTCGTTATCACTTAAACAAGTACTGTTCGAACGTAACACCCCTCTTATTAAAAAAAAAAAAGATTTCTTTTTTCATTAACACGCAAAGTGAAAGACTAATGAAAACGTCACCAAGGATTAATTTCTCATTCCGATGAATTAATTTACTTGCGATGTTGTTTACAAGACATTTCACCATCAAATCGTTTATTGTTTAATTAATTTCCAACAACAAAAATGTGTGCAAAATATTTTTTATAATGCAAAAAGTAGGACAATGTAGAATGGTGAAATTAATTTTATAGTATTTTATTAATTGAAGTAGCGATACGAAAAATAAAAGTATTTGCCCAGATGCGCTATTTACACATTGACCTACAAATCGATGCCATAATTTTGCGTCAGTTTTGCTCCAACGCAATCTAAACTCAGGTATTCCCCGCAATAATAATATTCAGCGTTGATTAACGACCATTATCAAAGTTCAACGAATAAAATGCGGTAGTCTAGATTTCTTATTTTCCCTTTCGCGGCTTGATCAGTCGTGATATCATTATTACCATTATTTCATGATGGGAACTCTCACTTTTGCATGAAACGATTTCCAAAGAGTTGCCCGCAGAAGACTGAATCATCGGCTATTTTTCCATCTTCATTTGCGTCAAAACGAGGTGAAATCCCACGAGAGTCCCATTTTGTCATCGTTCATGTACCCAAATAAGTAACTGCCAAGTTATTTAACGACAGAAGGAAGACATTAAATTCTCTCATTAACCACAGGGACTTTATATTACATTGTGCAAAATGCAAAAAATCTTTTTGTAAAAAAATTGGAAAAAGTAATTAGTTATTATATTGCAAATGAAAACGTGGGACGAGATTTTCTCAGGCTTTTTCCGATTGCTATTATAACGAATTATCTTTCGAAGAAAAAAAAAAACAATTGAATTAGTGAGAATTCCAGAAACTGATCCATCTCGATGAAGAAGAAGACAATGCGACAGTAAAAAAAAAATCAAATTGGTCGCATTGCTGTGCACGCATCTCCGCGCTGCCTAGTGTGGGTGTCAAGATACTTTCTCTCCGGTCCTCTGATATCATTTCCTACGATATAACAAGCGCCACTTTCTCCAAACGTGTGCATTTTTGAATTTGCGAAGGTTGCATAATTCACTAAACAAGGGAGCCAGCACAACAAGATGGTTAACAAAATATTAATCACGTTTATTTTCTTTTTTTTTTCTGCTTTACAATTGAATTAGTTAACAATACAAGAATAACAACGTATGTTTAAATGGTAAAAAAAAAAAAAATGCGTACAAAACATTAAGGATCAATATATGCGAGTCGTAGCCCGTTATAAATGGAAATATAAAAATAGAAGGGCCCATCAGTCAAGTAGATCAGGAAGATACATCTTACGGCCTATTACCTTAATTACAGTTCTATAATTAATATGTACAGTGGCTTATGTTACATTCAACGTAGATTAAAGGTACAAATTGGACGGCAACAGAAATACTATGTTTTTTTTTTTCGTCTAAATTTCTAAGTCTAAAGAGCCTAAAAGTATAAATCCAAATGAGAAAATCGTAATCAAATGATAAAGCGATTTCCTTAGTCAAGCGTTGCCGCCGGCTTTGGACCTTCAAGCCTAACGAACATTTTGTACAAGCTTCTCACTGAAAAAGCATAAGCTGGTTAAAAGCATGCACAACTTCTCCAAAAGAATAATCTAATTTCATGAATTAGATCGGTAAAGTGATCTAAAATCATTGCGTTGTGAGCTATGACTATGCTACATGTAAAAATGCATACATCAAATGTCTTTAAATTTCAATTGAAAATTAAAAATTGCACCGACATTTGGTGTTCTTGTTTTACATTATATAACTTTTCAGTGTTGTTCGTCAGTTATAACCGATAGTTCATTGACCTGAACCAAATGAATAGCTAGGTTGAGCGTTCTTGGAAGGTAAGGGAGGTGGTACCAAGTCCTCTGTGATAGATGGTAAAGCACCAGTGAACGACCTGTCCCATCTAACGCCGTTTTCGTTCAATTTGTTCTTCACTTCTACGGCTGTCTGTTGCGTCTGTTGTGCTGGTTGCGCCGGTAAAGCTTGTCTGGTCTGGATGACTTTGGGATTATAAGGCACAGTTTGGGTTGGCAGAACCGTATCCTTACGATCCTGCCATCCACCTCCATGGCCACCTCCTCCGCCACCGCCACCGCCACCACCACCGTGATGATGTTCCTCGGCGGGGAACCATTCTGAAATCCAAACTGGTTTCCAGATCTTCTTCCATGCTGGTACCCAAATTTCTTTCCAAGCTGGAACCCAAATTTGTTTCCAGGCTTCCTTCCAAACTAATTTCTTGTCGGGAACCCATTCTTGCTTTTGTTCTGTTTTCCAAATTTGTTTCCATGCTTCTTTCCATTCCAATTTTTTATCTGGTACCCAGATTAATTTCTTATCAGGCTTCCATATCTGTTTCCATTCTTCCTTCCAGATCAACTTCTTATCTTCCACCCAAATTTGTTTCTTCGCTGGTTTCCAAATTTGTTTCCACGCTTCCTTCCAGACTAACTTCTTGTCTGGTACCCAGATTTGCTTTTTCACTGGCTTCCAGTATTTCTTCCAGAGTGGTTTCCAAATCAGCTTTTTCTTCCACAAATCATGACTGGTGTATTGCCATCCGTTATTATCAGTACCGTGATAATGTTCGCCAGGTACACCAACTTTTACCCATTCAGGAATCCAGATTTTCTTCCAAGCAGGAACTTGTATTTCCTTCCAAGCAGGAACCTGTATTTCCTTCCAAACTGGTTTCCAGATTTTCTTCCATTCCGGAACTTGTATTTCTTTCCACGCTGGAACCTTGGTGGGCACCCAAACTGGTTTCCATACTTTCTTCCAAGCAGGAACTTGGATTTCTTTCCATACAGGAACCTTTATTTCTTTCCAAACAGGTTTCCAAATCTTCTTCCACGCCGGAACTTGAATATCTTTCCAGACAGCCTTTTTCGTGGGTTCCCAAACTGGTTTCCAGATCTTCTTCCACGCGGGTTTCCAGATCTGTTTCTTAGCTGGCTTCCAGATTTTCTTCCAGCCAGGTTTCCAGATCAATTTCTTCTTCCAATAGCCTTTTTCTTGGTGATGATCATCGCCACCTCCACCGTATCCGCCAAAGTCTCCACCGCCACCTGACGGTCCGTGGTCTCCGCCACCAATATCACCACCGCCTCCGTAACCGCCACCTCCGCCAGACGGACCATGACCTCCAAAATCACTAGGACCTAATCCTCCACCTCCGCCTCCACCTCCTCCGTATCCACCGAAATCTCCACCATGGCCTCCTCCGTCTCCGCCTCCGCCTCCACCTCCTCCATATCCTCCAAAATCTCCACCATGACCTCCTCCGCCTCCGCCTCCACCTCCTCCATATCCTCCGAAATCTCCACCATGACCTCCTCCTCCACCTCCGCCGAAACCACCGCCTCCTCCATATCCTCCGCCACCACCGCCGTGGTCTCCACCGAAACCACCGCCTCCACCGCCTCCGTAACTTGATATATCATGGCCTCCTCCACCGCCTCCACCGCCTCCGTAACTTGATATGTCATGGCCTCCTCCACCGCCTCCTCCAAATCCACCACCGCCAGAAGGTCCGTGGCCGCCACCTCCGAAGTCGCCGCCACTACCTCCAAATCCACCAGGTCCAGAACTATCGTAACCTACACGTTTTTGTGCCTCTGTTCCATGTCTGTGAAAGAATAAGAAGAATACCATTTTTATAAAAGACACGATCCACAAATGAATTCACCTAAATTAGTTAATTCTCAGATATTCAGATTTAGATATAAAATATTTTTTTTTTTTATATTTGCAATTGTATACCGAGTACATGTGAATTTTTATCGACTAATTTATTCCCATTATTCTTCATTATTGTAATTTTATATTACATTCATTTTCCTATGAATACATTTTATGTTTATCAAGCTTACAATCAATGAGAACAATTGATTTATTATCAACGTTAATTGGAATGCAATTTTTTAAATTAATGTTAATAGAAATCATTATTTAAAGATAAATTCTTTGACTATAAAAAAAATGGATAAACAAATTTTCCTCCGCGATTGATTTAATTCACGTTATTCGAAATTTAAGTATGGCGATCTTGTAAATGCTTACGTCTGTTGCTGTGACTGCTGCTGCTGCAACTGTGCTTGGTCCAATGCTTTGCCCGCCACAAGTACGGCATGCAGTAGTAGCACCACTAATGCAGCCTGTGAACATGACCAAGGTACATCATGTAATTGCAGATTTTCACCGTCAGACTATTAAGCGTGACGCAGACACGCGTCACTATAAAATCGCTTTTGATATTTTGCCATTAATTTCACGCATGACCACATGCTCAGTGTCTTCCAACTGTACATTGTCATGTTAATGAATTAATCACTATCAATGAAACAAAAATCTTTACATCAATCTATCTTAAGATTCGACTAAATTCAAAGAAAACATGTTTAAAAAATTGTAGCATAAAATTATATCTCTAATCTGAACTTACATTCTAAAAAAGAATACTTTACATTATATACAATAAAAGTATTAAAAAAAGGCAAAGAAAAATTCATGTACTTTCAGACAGAATAAATAATACCATAATTAATGAAAACACTTAAGAAGATAATTATAAAACATTTCACAATGAAATTCACAATGAAAAATCATTCGGAATGCACTTGTCAAGAACGTCACTCTCAGATCACGTCAATTCCAGAACTTTGAATGAATTGTATTTTTAATGTATTGTGTCAAATAATGAACTGACCGCGCATCTCGGGCGAATCTTCATATCGTCGCAGTGCCGCCCACTTTGGGCCCGCGTACTGTGACTTCCTAGGTTCAGGAAAACTTAGCTCACTTCGCGCAATCAGCGGAACGCCGTAGTTATATAGGCACGTATCCTTCCCATGTCGCACGGGATCAACGAAATGAGGCAACAGGTGGTGGAAACACTTTCGATGGTGGAGGCTCCTCGACTTTGGCCGTGGCGGAGGACGCTTCGAGGGGGCCCGTAGGGGCCTCAGCCGCGCGACACCTTCTTCTTTGCGCCACTTCCTCTCGCCCGGTACGGCGCGTCTCTTCGATACGGCTCGTCTTTTTTTCCTCCTTTTTTTTTTTTCTTTCTTGTAGCGGAGAAAGTGATCGAGAACGCGACGTTGACCGTTGTCTTAGTCCGTTCTTTATTTGTGGCGTACGCGTTGCGATTTATACGCAACGTTAGATGATAAAGGTCTCCAATTTTTATTGT
>JABFQA010002553.1:0-11072 GCA_022817065.1 Probaryconus sp. ZL-2020
TCTTGAACATATGCCGAAGAAAGAATTAATCGGCTTAGAAAGTTGTATAAATCATCAAGTTTTACCAAAAATTCTGTTAACTTTTTTTTTTTTTGATAAAAGGATACGTTTTTGGAATAAAATTGAATTGATGATACATACATCATTCGTAATCTTATTATAATGTACTATTATACTACTTTGAAATAAGTTTCTTCACTTGTAATAACTTTCTTTCATGAGCACATATATCATAAGACAATTTACCTACATTTCTAACCGTTTCTAACCATCTGTACTCAACTAATCAAATCATCCGATTCAATCTTCATGCGAACGTTAATTTATTCTCTTTTCCCCGCCCACATACACGCATATCAAAACGAAACTCCGTAATTTAAACTCAATATGGATGGCACTTGACCATCCCCGGCTTTAATACGCTGTAAAAATGAGGGATTAATGTGTTTTCAGTCGGATTAAATTGCACTGATTGGTCGAAAAATTGTTATCGTGAAAAAAAAATCGAGCGCTAAACGTTTCGATTGCTTCGCACGCGTTAACAGACCAGAGCAGATTATCAGCCTTATTCGTAATGGGATAACTTCGATTTATTTACGTTTGCTCTGACAAATATTCATTTATTTCTGACAACTTGCTCTGACAAATATTCAGAAAAATGTTGATTGTTTCAAATAAAAACTTGATTGATTCGATCATTGCGAATACTTGTTGGTGGAGATTATTTTTATTTTTCATTATCAAAAAGCCGTCGAAATCGACGTTGAAAACTGCAGTCGCATCAATATCTGCTTTCAAATCCCGATATTAAAAGTAGGCTACATCTGCAGTATAATTTCATAATGAAATGAAACATTTCACAATCGAAGGAAAAATGGCCGAGGCGACAGAAATAGAAATTTTCAGTAAGAAAAATATATATATTTATATATATATATAAGGACGCTCATAGATTCATTCACTGTAAAACACGTTTCAATATAACGCGCGAACTTTCACAGTTACGCTGTTATATCCCGAGACCCGAGCATTGTTGTACCGAGTGTATATATACATACATATATATATATACGCGTCCACTGTCGACAGAGTTTCAAGATCGAAATTGAAGAAGAAGAAATATAAGACAGGTTATCCAAGTGTAATGTAATACGGTGTAACATCACGTAAGCAGAGACTGTAAGATAACAGCAAATACTGATTCTTTCTTCCAAATGCATTTCCCTTCGCAAAGAACATTGCCCGAAATACGAGCCACAAAAATTAATGCAATTAGCGTTGCACGATTATGTTATGTTTTCGTCGAGCTTACTAAAAACTTGTGGATTTAGTGGTTTTTGGGGGTAACTCGTGAAGATCATTTCGTGGATTTCTTTTACTTTAATGAACTGAAGTTTCAACTCAAAATGTGAATATCATTTTGAAACATTCTTTCCTAATGAAATAATAAATTCAAGTTTCGTAATTCCTAAACACAATATGTAATGTTTGATAATGAACATTTTAAACATCACCCCCATAATATTTTGCAGGTGTGCTTTCTCTTCCGAAGCCATGTGCCTTTCGCCATTGGCTCTTAATTTCCATTGGAATAAATTTGTCCCATATCGTATGATTAATATTAACCGAATTGTCATTTAAAAAACAACATCGTTTGCGTTACAACAATAAAGCTTTATTAAATAGAAGAAGTGGCCGAAGAAAAATGATCCGTCATGACACGTCAGATGTTGCAGTGAAATGCTATTAATGTCGTACGGCATTCCAGTCAGGAAAGAATGTAATTCGAAGACGCGGGCAAAGCAACTTTGAGGATGAGTTCGATTTCGGTTTGAAAAAAAAAGATTTTTTTTTTTTTTTTGTTATTCGAAAAGGTTTCTCTTAATCTGGCGCATGCGCGCTTGTATTTGCGTTGCTGACGATCGATATTGTTGGTCGAATAACTTTTTCTTCAGCGTCGTGTCTGACTTGTTTAAAGTTGTTCGTCAAAGTCCGTAATGGCAAAGTAATCTTCGCTTTAGTAGCTGTCATCAGCCTGCTGGCACTCCGAAACAAACTGCTCGAAGTGTGGGTGTGGCTTTACCTGCATTTTGTACAGCCGCAACACGAATTTTCGCGCATTTCCGTCAACGCTAGTCTTATCTCGATAAAATTTTCAATTTCACGTCCAATGAAATAATTCATTGGTTCGATGATTAATTATTAACAATGACTGTTAAGTTGCTCTCTTTGTTTGTCAATGATGATTTAGAACGATCTTCATAGGAAGAGGATTTACTTTTTCATTGATGAACATTTACGATGATGATTTTTTTCGTACTTTTTGTCAACGTATTTTCTACTTATCTCGGTACATTGTTTAATCTCATATTTAATGAACTAATTAATCCTGGGATTTTAATGTCAATTACTAATAATAACGTGACACGGTGTGTTCTGTTAAAATAATAAAAGACCCAATTTAATAATTTGATAATTTCATCAGTGTATGCTTAATCACCTCGCCGAGCTAATCTTTTGACGAACAAAGTGCAGAAACGTAAATCTGCTTTGACTACTTTGAGAATGCCAAACTGTATGTTTCTGAAAGAAAGATGTGTCGACAAAAGAGGAATTATATTTCATATTAATTCAATTTCTACGATATGAACAATATCATATCCAAGAGAAATGATAAATTATATTAATACAATGATTATCGTTATGAATAATTTAATTAGGTGCAACTTGCATTTGTTGAAACTTGTGAAAATTTGGTTTTTCATCGGGTTTTCATTTTTGTAACTGTGAACGTGTTCTATTCATCGATACCTATCAAGGAGCGATCGTTTAATATGAGACTTTCTAATTGACAAGGAAGAATAATCGATCGGTGTGGAACTTCGATCGGTCGAGCTGAGGATAAATCGGGATAGTTGGAGCTCCGATTAATCGACAATAACGATTAAACGATTTATCCGTAACTGATCATTAATCTACGTTAAAGATGAATCGGTGCATTTGCGGCCACAATTAATTGACATTGACGATTAATTGATACATTCGAAGCGTTTTGTTAATCGGTAGTTGAATCAAATCGTTTCGATTAATTCGCAATAACAATCGCTATGATTAGGCAAAGCAATTTTAACAACAAACTTTATAAATTATCTTCGCCTATAAAATCTGTTTCAATAATTTATGGACATGAAATTATTTATATATTGTCAAAATGAATATATCTGAAGGCCATTTTATAAGATTGAAAGCTTCAGAATGAAAATAGCAAAAGGAATATTCTTGAAAAGTAAGAAAGAATTGTCTTCGTCGTTCAAAAGGTGACTAAAAGATACGTATTATTTAATGTATTCATCAATGACAGAAAAGGTCTCTTCGTTATTAGAAAATATAAAGCAGATTGTTATTCATCCAATTGTGCCACTTGACCTTTTTTGGAAATCACTTAACTTGAACTGTTCATCCGCAGCGGAGGATAATAAATTGTCTCTCAAGGAGAGAGAATTTAGGACTATCCTACTACGAAACATGACAACTGAAATGTGCAGTTGTTGTACGGAAGTTTGTCGCAGCCTTAATTTACAGAAGTAACTGGAATTACAGCTGTGCTATACGTGATATTTATAGTTATAAGAACTAGAATTACAGTTCTGTGTCTATAATACAGCAACGTTTATAATCTACATTTGCATATGGTAATTTCTTTTACTTATGCGAACAATTGACTTAGAAATAAGTCATAAAATAACGTAACTGGCATAAAGTTTCAACGTTAATTTCAACGAAATTTCATTATATAAAGATTTTTTTTTTTTGCATGAAAATCTATAAATGATTTTTGAAGAATTCTTCATTCCTAACATTTCGTAAATAATAAAAAGTTCTTTTTTTTTTCAATCAAATAAAAAAAAAGCTCACTTTGTCCCATGTAACGAGACTAAGTTACAGTTATAATCTCAACACGATATTAATCGATTAATTGACCTTCGACCTCATTGAGCGTTCATTAATTTTTCCTCGAGCGTCCAATTAATCTTAAAAACTAAATCGACTCATTGAAAACTGAAATTAATCGGCGACACAGAATCGACTAATCACTAAATCCCTCATCATCACAATGGAAAGTATAAATATTTCGTCAACCACTATCGTCGCGCTCTTGATATATTTACGTTGGCACTTGAATCGTGTGTCTGTTACACGAGAACAATTTATTTTTCAAATTACTTCTCGGCTGTTTTATTTAACACGAAAAACGTTCGTTAATTTTGTCGAAAGTTCCGCTTTGGACGTATTCAATGGTTCGTGGGGTTCATTCAAATTTTCGTTCACAATTTTCAGCGAAGACCATTTCGAAAGAGTTTTTGATGAAGATCATTTTTGAAGAAAACAAAAATCGACGAATAAAAATAGATTTACTTTTGCAATAATAATTGCTCTTCTAAAACCGAATAAGACAAAATATTCTGAACGGAACGAAGATGAAATTACCATTCCTTTGATTACTCGTGCGTGTTTTCTTTTCGGCGTTAAGTAGTCGATTGGAATTTTTATTAGGCCTATTGTATCGCATTGTTAGACGATGGATTGTTCGCCGTGAAAAATTTACGATTGAATCATTACTTTTTTTTTTTTTTTCTTCCCCCGTCATCCGAAGGTCAATGATTTTCGTCTGACTGACAAGAACTACCGTAAAATGTTGACACCTCTCAAGCACTCCATTGTTTCGCTTCTTTTTTGTGCCGCTCTTTTTTCTCTATCGAATAAAAAGGGCCTTTCTTGAGGTCTTACCAAAATAACGAATAATGATTAGAGAAAGAAATGCGTTTGATGTGTTAATTAAAGGAACGTAACAAAAAATTCAAGCTTATTTCGTGTATGACGTAGTAATTCTTCGGATCGAATCCGGCGCCACCTGAAACCCTTAGATATCAATCTATTATGGATTTAGAATCACTGATGGTTGCGTAATCTCAAATCAATATTTGAATAGAGTTAAACCCGCTTATGTGTGCTAATCTTTCGAATTATTCGATGTAAGGTATTTTTCCTGAAGTCTGTTGAGAGGGAAAAAGAAATATATATTATGCGCGTGAATTTTGATGATCTGTAGTCAATGAAGCTGAAACTTATTAGTAAATAGTTCAACAGGAAATTCTAAAAATCTTTAGTCAAGATTATAAACTTATACTATTAATATATATAGTCAACTCGTATAAACATACAGTTATCTTTCATAAAACAAAATTAAAAAAAAAAAAAAAAATGAAAAGTTCACATATACTCCAACTTAAAGTACATTTTCAGTGACTTTTTTTCATTGTGACTATCAAATAGCATCCATTCTTGGGTTGTGACATTAAAAAGCGTTTTTTCTTGTAAGTTTCCGTCCGAAAGGACCTCTGAATTCGTAAATCAGTGAACTTTCACATACATACACCGACACACGGACACGCACACACGTAATGAACATTTCTGGCTTCATCTTGTTCAAGTTGGAGTCAGGAACGTCTTAGAAAAAAATAATAAAAGCATCGCTCGGTTGCCTGGCTGCTTGGCTGCCTATCTTTCCTTCGTATCTTTCTTCTCCGCGTCCCTCTCTCCTGGTAAATCTTGGCTCGGTGCATACGTGGCAACAATGTCGAAAAGCCAGCTGTCGTCGGCATCGAGCAGGTCAGGACTTCGTTGCTCAGGATGTTTGGTCTCACTGCAGCCACCGCGTCTTCGTCTTCTTCTTCTTCTTCCTCGTCTTCTTCTTCTTTTCCAGGCTAAACGCACGCACACATTTGTCGTTTTTCAAAAGCCACGCCAAACACCAGGAGGAGACCCGAATTCAATAAACGAAGTTTAAACTACAGAACAAACACAGCCGCCTCCGCATTGACGGATACTTGCTCGTAAAACGTGGAATATTTTTTTCCATCGGCCATTTCTTGGTACGATGATAATTGCCAGAGGAAACGCTAAATAATCACATCGAGATTGTATATGATAGATGACGTGTATCTAAATATTTGTAGTAGAAAGTACTGCTTGTAATTCTTCTCAGGATGTGCGTTAAGTTTCTTTTTTTTCTTTTTCTAGATCAACGATCCTCGAGAAAGAAACTTTGAAAATAATCTACAGAATGTGAGAAAATTATGCAGAAATTATCGTTGACGATTCTACAGGATTAGTCTTTGCTGAACATTTTTTTAGAAATTATCATTATCTCCAGAATTCAGCATCTGGTCATTGTCTAGAGACAGGGAGAGAATACAGAACTCAATTTTTTTTTTTTTTTTTTTCCTGTACATTCCAACACCCCTTTTGAATGTTCCTGGATACGTGGTTGAAGTTTCACGACAGTGAATTTCTTTCATAAAAATGGAACAATAGTTCCATTTATTCCAACAAGCAGGGTAAGGGCATGGAAGGTTAGTTGGTGTCCTCTTACGTTTCTGATAAAGCTTAGTTTTGGTTTTGGCCACTTGGAGCGGATTTTAAGTGGCATTAGCCGGCCACACTGGCTGATGTGGATTTAGAAAATATAGTGGAGAAGATTCGATAGATTCGATATTGAGTAATTTGAGAACGCTGGGTTAAAACGATATATAAGTTTCAGTGGCAGTCAGATGTTTAAGGGATAGAGTCAGATGTTCAAACCTCGTTTCCATTAGGGTTAGGGGCTGAAATATTGGGGTGGCAAAGTGAATTAAAATATACTTATGTCCTGCATGAAGTTGCAAACGTTGACTTTCAACTAATTTTAATTTAGACGAATGATTTGCATTAAAGATTCTTGAAAAATAATCATCACTAAAGAAACTTTCTTTACATAAAAATCTTCAGAAATGCTCATCAATTTGCTCCAACTATATTTCACTCGATTCAAGTGAAATAATGTGGAATCAATTATTTATATTTTCGAAATATTTTTGTCAGACTTGAATCTCTGGATTTTCGTTGTATGATATATATTCGAAATCCTATATCCGCGTATAAAGATAGTGCCTTATATATAATTACAGTGTCCTGATAGACGCATTGTAAAACAGATGCGCTCACGGAGTTATAAATGATCACGGAAACATGCATTCATATACTGGCGTCATCAATTTACTTCTTCTGTAGATGGAACTTTTTCTACGTGACTACTATAACAAGTTTTAGAATATCATCCAGTTGAAAATAAGTAGACTACCTTTGGAAAAAGAGGCTTATACCATATTCAGTTCATTTTGTCGTGCCATCAAACTTGATCAAAATTCGTTACGAATAGTGCAAGATTATAGAGAGAGGCCAGTCAAAGCTCGGTCATATTGACATGTACCACGAGATATAGTTTCCAACATCAAAGGCCATTTATAATTGTCCGAAATGAAAAGTGGGTCGCCAAAATTGCCGGCTTTTTGAGTGCCTCGTGTTATTCATTCGGGCAATAAATTTTCAAGTAAAAACATTTGTCCTTATCCTATAATTAAAACACCACTAAGCCATAAATATTTGTGAAACATGAAGATTTTTTTTTTTTCTTTTTTAGAAAAAAAAATAAAAAGGAAAAACATGAAAATCACCGTAACCAGCGTAAAACCGAAGCGAAGATTATCAAGACGGCTCAATTGGGATCCGGTCTAATATGGCACAGGTATAAAAGCCCTGGTCACAGGTACAAATGGGCAGCTGTCTTTTTCTCTCGTGCATTCTTCGGCCCTCTTATTTCTTCTCCCTCGACTCTTCGCCGTCGACTAGGAACGACGAATGGTAGTTGGAGATAGATTACTTTTGCATGACACTGCGGACGTGCACAAAACGTCGGTTCAACGAACGCGCGAACAAAGAAAATATCGGCAAATATAATGAAAGGGCGCTTGATTTTCGTCGCTCTTTTATTGATAAACCGATGCACCCGTCGACCATTGGATGCGTTCGAAACGACACAAATCACACTGACGAGACGAAGAATCGAGAAAAATAATCTTCAAATCAAAGAAATGATTTTCACTGAAAAATAATATCTTCGGACAAAAAATATACAACATGAAAAATTTGTCGAGGTATAAAAAGCATCGTTAAACAAAAAAAAAAAAAAAAAAAAATCAAAGGAACGTTAATTTGTTCTTTATAAGGCACAATTATAATTACGCGGCGTAAATTCATCAATATTCGCCTCGTAGTCGCTTTTTGTCTTCTTTTGTTGATGCGTCGTGGAAAACGATGACTAAACGACAGCGGCTGCTTTTTCTCCACAATTCTCCGTTCACGTTCGCGATTCAATTGCGTTATGAATTTCAATGACGCAGTTCAATGATTCATTCAATTTATTTTAATTTGAGCAAACATTATGCAAATAGAACAAACAACATGCACGCAACGTGATTGTTTTATGCGAGAGTTTTATCAACGTCAGGAATTATTCATACGACATGGAGACAAGTGTCTAGTTGTCATAACTAATCCGTCTGGGATACTAGACTTACAATACAATTTAAACCCACACAAATTTCACGTTATTTTTCTGCATTCCTACTTAAGCTCAATGATACGATGTCGCTCAAACGTGCCTTTCTTTCAAACATGAAACAAATGTAAATGACATAAAAAGCTCGACCAAGTTCTTTTTTTTTTTTTTTAACGTGCTTCAAGTTTTGAACGTTAACTTTAAACAAATTTCACTAAAAAATCTTCAAAGAACATCATCTCTTTGGAATTTTAAACGACGATCTTTTCTAAATATTTTTTGATGATAACATTTTTTTTTTTTTTATAGTCCTTATGATTTATTGCGATGACAAATGGAAACATAAGGGACATTACTTTGTCCTAAAATTGTCTTTTAATTGACTGCAGCTACATTTTTAGTGGCACTAAAGATGGTAATTTTCATTACAACTTATTCCCGACTTATTCAAATTGTTAATTGGACAATTTAACTCGACAATTCCTTCCCCATGTAAAAAAAAAAAAAAATTAACAATTCGCTCCCATCATTGTTGTTTTTTCATTATGGAATCAGATTTTACGACATAAGCCCATTAGTAAGGCGAGAGCATTTGGTCCGACTAAACATTTCTTTTAACTGCGAGAGTCTATTCAAGAAACCTCGCTCGGCGTTTTGTTTAGGATAACTACGGACCCCTATGTTAACGAGTATTTACGTTCGCATTGTGGTAATCCAACACTGAGATAGCAGCCAGGACTTGAAATAATATTCATCGAATTTCGATTCGATTGTTTATTTATACACACATTGACTGGCAAGAGTGGAAGAGGAAGGGGGATTTCCTTTATGTTGCTTGCAACATAACGCAGCCCCAAACAGTTCCTTACGCGTCACCTGTTAACATTAATTAGATTAAAGCATTCCACCTAATCCTGTTAACACAAAAAGATAACGAGCATTGTATGCAAAATAACTATGCATACCTAATTAGCGAGGAACTTGTTTGGAGTTGAAAAGAAAAAAACAATTTTTTTATTGTACGGATTTTGCAATCTGCTGCCAACAATTTTGTCACGTCGAGGCAAAAGTATCGCAGTCAACGTGTTACTCTTCAGAAACCAGACTCAGTTATTGTCGTCTCTCCGATGGAATTCGGTTCCAACAGCCACCGAGTGTTGGAACTTTATTAAAAAGTTCTTAGAAATAATTTGGACAATAATAATGAAACTCGTGAAAATTGAATCTAATGGAAAACATTTTCTGTTGGCCCTTAAAGGGAATGAAGGAACGAAGGAACAAGTGCTTCAGTTAATATTCCTAAGGTGCATTAGTAGTTGATATTTTATCGTTTGTGCCGGGCTAATCGGCTCTAGAGAGACAGTGGCCACTTTTGTAGTGTGTTGTACAGTTATGCGGAGAACGAGGAGCAGAGGGGGATGAAGAGGAGGATCCAGTGAGCGCAGGAATACTCGGACAGGCAAGCGAACGAGCGAGCCAGCAAGGGCAGGAAGGATGGAAGTCAGACAACCGAGCGTTGCCGAGATTACATGTATACGTGTGTGTATGAATTAACATTTTAACATGAAACGGTACACTTTACCAAACACATTCATGTTTATTAACAAGACTTATTTGGATATTTCGACTTATGTATATGGATCAAGAGCGAGTTTTCTTCAATTAACGAACGGATGTAAATTTGAGAAAAAAGAAATTCTTTTGAAGATGATACGCATGCATATTGTTACGAGGGTAATAATAAGTTACGGCGGATGCAAAATTCTGTATAATGCCAAGTTTATTTTATATGGTTTTCATAATGGCTCGCCTGTAATTTGTAGGTGGAAATGGTCCCTACAATTGGCACAATATTGTTGTTTTACATCAAGAAACATCAATGTTGGAGAATACAATTTGTAAGGTTAATTTATGTGTCGGTGGATGTAGACGAGCATTGTGCATAGCTGCAGAAAATTGACGCGACATTGTTCAAAATTCATGTGTAAAACGTTAATATACTTATTTCGTGTTTCATCATTTGAATAATGCTTAATTTTCGTTGTTTCCAATTATATTTGATGCCTGAATTATATAATAAATTACTTTTCCGATGCGTTGAGTTTGCTTGAATTTATTTCACACAAAAGAGGCGACGGCATTTTTGCCAATTTGTTTAACAAAGCGTGATATGTAAATATTTTTAATGATTATTTGTGTTACATATTCACTAATTATTCTTTGCGTCAATTTAACAACACGTTTACTTTTGCGCATTTACACGGGAAATCAATTTATCAATGAAATTTTGATTGATGGTTTTTATTGTAATTTGCAACTTATTGATAAATCATACGAACAAATTATTTATATTGAATTTAATATAATGAATTTAATTTCATTTTGCTGAAAAATGTTAAATAATGATTTTTCACGAAAATACTTTCCTTAACAATCATTGAAAAGCAATTTTTTTTTCCATCAAACTGAATAAACAATTTTGGCCAAAATATAATTGCAGATTGTAATATTTGAAAATTGCAATAACTGTATTAAATCCTTAAATTTTTTGCAAAGCTTGTGCATAAAGCTAATGAAAAAAAGGTGACAATTTGATTGAAAAGTGTAGAAGCAGATTTAAAAAAAAAAAAAACGA
>JABFQA010002554.1:0-11071 GCA_022817065.1 Probaryconus sp. ZL-2020
TTAATAAAGTGGAGAATTTGCGGTTGGTTTTTTTTTCTTAGGGGTTGGAGGGTAATTGGATTGTTTGAGGATAATTAATTATGTTGGGGATTAGGAGAGACTTTGGAGGTTTATGATATCGGTTTGGTACCGATTGTAATTTTGAATACCGGTTTTGTTGCAAAAAACTGGATGATTTGTTTATTTGAATTTCACCATTTTTTTGGATTTTAATGATAATTTTATATCATCTTTGTTGCTCTTCAAAAAGATATAGCAATTTGTTTCACTGAGCCATTCGCTCAGAATAAAAGTAATCATGTGTTATTAACTCTTGAAGAACATTCTAGTATAGTACTGTATGTTCGAGAGTGTCATGATAAATGTTCACTTTTTCTCTTTATTAATTAGCTATCTTGATTAATTTAATAGTTAAAATGGTTAAAGAAAGATTAATGAAACTGTCTTTAACCATTGACAGAGTTCACATATACTTAATTGAAAATCATCTTTTGGAAAAATCGTTTCTATGATTATTTAATAATGTAGCAAAGAAATGAAAATAAATATTGAATTGCAGAATGTGAATTATAAAAAAGATCTTTTTCCCGGAATAACTGCACAGTGTTAAAGTTTGCGGAACAAAAAATGCTGTATTACGTAATCTGTTGCGTTCTGAAACAAAAGAAGCACCATTATCATCCTATAAAATAAGGGCTCAACAGCTCTTACGTAAGCTCAAATTTGAAAGGGAGAGTTGGCAGATGTGAAAGACAAAGACACTGGAAGATATTACTCAATAAATATCAAAGATCGCAAAATTCACGGATGGTTGCCTTTATCCTCCCCTTTTTTATTTCGCAACACGTGTAAAATTGCATTTCTTCGAACTGTTAAATTTTGCAAAACGTCAATTAAAAAGAAATAAGACAAAGAATAATGTTCAAATCAGAATATACCATAATTTTTACAATGTTCAAAAATATTTATTAAGAAAAGATGAGTAATCGTGAATACATCATTAATTTCAAAATATTAATACGAGATTATACAACGTGTATCTTAAAGAATATTTAATCAGGTGAAATATAGATGATTTCTACACTCAACTGCATATAAATTATTGTTTAGAAACGAATGGTCTTGGAGGAGGATTGCAATTTTATAAGATTGCAAAATGTCTGTTGCTCGGTTTTGTACCGAACATCATGTTTTCCCATGTTCTTGTCAACGTGAAATGGTATACGACACTGTAACCAAATGTAAACACAATGACAACATTGCGCAAAAGCATGCACGATCGTGGTACCTCAAAAACTTTTACCTGACCACACTGTAAAAAATAGATTGGTGAAAATAAACGTGTAATCCTTTAAGAGAATCGTTACGAGTCATTCTTTTAGCAACGCCACGAAACCGTAATATGCATAAATTCATTCCAAAGTAGCAAAAACAAATTTGTTCCAAATAAAAAAATTATCTTTACAGATTACAAAGAAATGATGTTATTACTTTCTAATTATTTAGTAGCCTACTAATTTAGTGATTTCTAACTAATGAAACATCTGAACAAAAAATACTTTAAAACACAATAAATAATTTGCAGTTGATGTTACTATTATTAACTGCAAAAGTTTTGTTTCTATATTGCTTTTTATCTTGGCGCTTTAATATTCCAGCATTGTACTAGTTACCTCACAATGAATTGAAGTAATAGTTTTTAACAGTTCATTACGAATTAGGCGATTATTTAACGTTGTAAAGACAGTGATTTCCAGTTGAAACAAAAAGAGATTTCACCTTTTGGATAATCATTTTCAAATTATTAGTGAATTCGTGATAGACAAATGAAATTCATATTGACCCAGTTGTAATAATTAAGAGTAATGCTTCGATAATTAAGTATATAGTATGTTTATTATAACAGGTTTTTTTTTTCTACTAATGATTAAATATTTATTAGAATGAATGAAACACCTTTTTTTTATTAATTGAAAAGGAAATTTCTTTCTTACGCAATAACCGGATACGAAACGGAATTAAACTTTTGATAACAGCGATAGAAAATTATCTTTTTTGTATCGTCAATAATGAAGTATTAATTTATTCCAAGTGAGATGGATATTAAATATGATTTCGATTACGAAGGAGTGACGCGGTGCTCCACATTTTCAATCGAATCAGGTGCGTAGAGAATGAGTAGTTCACATAGTTTCACCGGCTAGTTCGTGCGACAAATTAATTTTTCCCGATGTCATTATGATTGTGCAAGGCACGTTTTCAGGACTGATATAATAATTTTCTATTTGGCGTAACTCCAGTCCAGGAACGCCTTTTCGTTTACTGTTCTCAGTTTAATGAAAAGTACCGCGATTTTACAAATAAACTGGAATGAAAACATTACAGACGTTCGATTGAAAGATTTGGAAGTTACGTTTTATTTGTTCAGGAAATTGAGGATTTTTAAAAAAGAGAAATCAAATGTCAAGAAATTATTACAACAAACCATTATTAATTTTAATGAAGATTGTTTGTAAATTTATTTTGAAAGCATACAATCTTGGAAAATTACGCGTAATAATGATTACGACATTGCCTTAATTAAATTTAAAAAAGTTTTCGGCATGCGGATGTAAGGTTCTTCGTCCTTTCACTCTTTACACCAGAACAGGATATAAAAAAGAAACAAAAAAAACAAAAATGTGTCCAGGAGATTATGTCGCATTGCAGATTTTTGTTACCATATCGTTATGTAGTTCGAATTTTGGGCGTTGAAGTGCTTTCTAAATCGTTCTGCGTGTAGAATCGCATGATCAATAAAAACGAACAACGGTTTATTCGACAATAAAAACGGTCTCAAACACCTACGAAATATTGCATCTCTTTACTTTCCTCCACGCTTTTACCAGTCGTTTAATAACAGTCTTTTTTACTTTCTTGTACTATTTATTGTATGTATCATTCTAAGACTCATGCTTGTGCAGGTTCAAATGCCAATATATTAGGTCAGTCAATTATGTAAGAGCGAATATGAGAAATGTGAGATTTTTCCTATTTTTTTTATGTACTGTATGATGTTGTTAATTAATTCATTGACATTTGGTTTATTAAAAATTTACGATAACTCATTATAATATTTTTGACTGCATGTTGTATATTCAATTATTTACTGAAATATTAGATCCTTAAACAATTTTATGTTACGTGTACAAGTTTTAAATTATAAATTATATGTTTAATGTAACATAAATTAAATACAACATCATTGACACGTAGTAACGTTAGTTATCATCTGGGTTGAATAACTACTGGTTTCTATGAATTAATTATTTTTCAATAAACGTTTTAATTTTTATGTAATGATCAATTTACACCTAACTTCATAACAAATAAAAAGTTAAAAAAAGTTTACTTGATGTTATTTATACACCATTATGAGGATCTTTAGATTCTTTCCTTATATCACAATAATATACATTGTAATAAAATTAGCACAAAGTAAAAAGATTAAACTGATAATTATTACCCTGATAGTAATAATCATTATTCAACAATAATGTGTAAGGCAAAAACTATTACATAAAATAAAGTGAACATTAATTTACAATCATTTTATTACAGAATACTTTAATTTAATAATAACATCGTATAATTAATTGGATCACTTTTTTTCAAAGTCTATATCTTTTAAAACATATTTTTTTGTCTAAATTTCAAGTTTATTGATCTATTCAAATAATTTATAGTGATATCAGACATTAAAATTTTACGAGTGTAGCATTTCAAAGTATACCAAATTGATGTATAATTACTTGTAACGTACGTCATTTTGACATATATGAAAATAGATGTTTATATATTTGAACATGCATGTTTAATGTTGTAATATAATGCATTTGGCCTCTATTTTAATGATATCCACTTTCAGTCTCAAGTTCATGATCTAACATCAAATCTTATCCTTAGCACATTCCATGTCAAATACTTTTCTGATTGATTTCAAAAAGTTTTGTTAAGTCTATAAAGAGAGAAATCCGGATCTATAAAGATTGCTAGCTTTCGCATTTAATTGTGTCAGTATTAGTGTATCCTATTGTCACAGTTCGTTTTATTTTCCTTCATTCTTTGCCATGAATCTCGAGGAAATTAGTAACACAATAACACACAATAATATAATATATATATGAATGGTATGATTTTTTTCCAATGTGAAATATGTCAGGGACTGATGATTGTTTCTAAATGTAACTGAATCTTCTGATCACATTATCTTGATTCACTGAGATATTCACTGAGAAAAGGAGATTATTATTAGAAAAAGATGTAATAATTAACTGTAAGGTTTACAAAAAGTTTTACAATTAACAATAAGAGTAACTTGTTGACATTAGAATGTTTTTGCAGCAATTAGATCCTAAAACTGACTGGTGTCATGTCTAATGAGTGATAATTGGCGAAACTGAATAGTAGTGGCCAAACAAGCGCACATGTTTGTGTAAAGAATGTCTACCGCATTGACTCAAACCATTTGCTATTTGTTTGTTCACGAGATTATCCTCGCTGTCGAACTTGCAGTGAAAGGCGTCCGAGACATCTGAAGAGATCGTAACCTGCTACCATTTCATTGCCCCTTCATAGTCACATCCAAATATATAGATCTATTTTTATAGCGCCCACTTAAATTGCTCACATTTCAGTTTTTGAAAGAGAAACTTTCAGGAAATTGTTCGAAAATGTTGGAATCATTCTCAATTTTATATGGTTTTTATATGGGTTCCTTTTTATGACTAATGTTTTATAATTAAATTTGAATATAAATGCGATCTGTGGAATTTGCATGCTTTTGTTTCAAGCGTATAAATCATATTGTGTGATTGAAGTTTTTATTTCAAACAAAAGTTTCGTACTTTAAAATTTGCCAACACCTTTCCCACGTTTTTACGTGTTATACTTTCTTTTAATATGGTTTTTCGACGTTACATTCCATGTTTCACAGTAACGTTGCGAATACGAAATGGCAAATTATAAATGGTACACTTTATGCTCATTTGTTAAAACTAGAAACAGTTATATTTATATTTCAGTAAATTTGCAATATTTAAGTTACCATAGGTTAGTTTAAATTTTTGCTTAATTGTGAATAATCGTTTCAACAATAAAATCAATAAGGTCAATGAACCTTTAACATGTGACTATATATATTTTTATTTATAGTGAAAAGTAGAAAATGAATTATCATTTAACTTTCATATTTTTTATTATTCGTATAGAGATTAACTACTGGCCAAGTTACGAAAACTATAAGAATAACATTTTATTGCCAAAATCGTCTTTCATAATCTCTGTAATTCATATGCAGGCATTTTTGTATCATCTAAACATTGCTTTCATAATTCAATAAAGAGTTCAATGATTTCCTTCTAAAGCTTTTTTTATATCTACATATTATATTATCGATTCAATTTTATTTTCTCATTTTTCATCACAAGTATATTATAAAGACTAGGAAATTAATTTTCACACAGCAACCGTATTAAACTAGATATCTTTTCTAAAGAATATTATGTCGATAAAATAAATTAGCATACGGTGATGACAGCAAGTGACAGAAGTTTTATTATTAAGTGCGACATATGTTAATGTAGTGCAAGTGATATGAAAGTATGTTACAGGAATAATTACAAACGATTATGGACATTATGAAATACTATTTTTATCCCAAAAGTTTATTTTAATCGTAGTTTGCATAATTCTCACGTATTCCTCACGTAAAATAAGTTAAAACATTTACATATGGCATATGAAAGTTGTCGCACTTTTTTTTTTTAACAAGTAAAACAATTAATGAAATATTTTCAAGTAAATATAACTATGTTTAATTTTTCATAACAAAATTCTTTTCTTATACAAAATAAATAAATTTAAAAATGAATATAACGAGGACATCCTTCTCTCGGCCTTTTCTGGGCCAGTTAGAAAATTGTAAATTTTTACCAAAGGTTATACATTGTTTGCTTTTTCCTGGTGAATGTTAAGAAGAGTCTCAAGATTGTTTGTGCCATACGTTATATCATGAACAGTGTGTATAATATAATATATGTGACACAATTTAAGGTAAAATGCTCTTATTACGTTGATAATGTTTTATATGTTGGCACGCACACGGTGCGCATCTGAGACAGAGATATTTCAGTGAAAGTGATAAGTGGGCAATTGATGTAAGAGTTCGCGCTAACGGCCTTCTTGGTCATTGTGTTACAGCTCGTAACTCTCTTCAATGCATTTGGCTCTATACACTGGACCCTTAATAACGCCGCAAGTCACGGTAAGTCAAAAATGAATGTTGAAATTACTGCTTACAGAGTAATGAACAATAGTCCACAGTCACTTTCATGACAGTCTGGATGCGTTAAAATGATTAATGACGTTTTAATAGTGATGTCTTCCTAAATACAATGCCCGTAAATTATTTGCACTTTTTATTTAAATTAGCCTATTGTGCTTTGCATTAAAAACATTAGCTTTTTCATTGCTACTCCTTCAGGATAACTTTCAACGTTGAGTTTAGAGGATACGGCAGAAAAAAAAACACTTTCAAAGAGTGTTATACACCAGTAGATAGACACGTTCCATTTGGACGTTTAGGTTCAGGCGTATCAGATTAAAGATTGCTAGACATAAGTCTGAGATGAAATTCAATTGCAAGGAAAGATCACTACTGACAAGAATACGTGGAATCATTAAGCAGTTTGGTCAGGTTCTGAGAAAGAGACAGTGAAATTAGGGTATCTTTCGAGAACAGAATGTAACCTCAGAAGTGTCCGGATAAAAAAAAGCACTTGTGTTCAATTCCTTTAAAGCGAACACGTACGTGTTATTGTAAAAATGTTAATTGCGAATTTTTTAATGGAGTTCGGATATCCGAACATTCTTCTGATAATGGAATGTTCGCTATTATAATTTTCCACTTTCTTTCCTTCGTTTGAGATATAAATTTCATTAATCGGAAATGAGTCACTTTTTGTTGGCATTAGTAAGAATGTGTCGCTAATGACGCTTTGTTCATTAACAAGCTGGCGATCGTTTGCAATTGAGTGTACCGAGGTTTTTTGTTCTGGCATGATAGTGAAAGGGAATTAAGTATCATCTTTTTGATTTATACTTGTGTTCTTCCGAGACGCAATTTAGGCTCGTTCGGAAAAGTTCCTATTCATTATGAATTGACCATTATAGGTTGTTGGCATCACGCGCTTCAGGAAATCTTGTCAAGAAAGAAGAGAAATCTTGTCAAGTACGTATGTTGAAGTTATCGGGAGAAAAATGGCAGCTTACTCTTGATAAAAATCAAACTCCAGACACTGGAGCAAAACGTGCAAAAAGTTATCTCACGAGGTATATATACATATATTCATTTTAAGAAGCTATAATTCAATTTATGTTTCATTTCGAACAGTAATTGATAGAATCCTTCACTTTTTATCCGATCGGGCATTGAAATTTGTTTATTTAGAAAACATCGTTTCATTAATTCCTCTGATAATTCAATTCAATTAATACCAATTCGATGTATAATCAGTGTCGAACTGGTATATTTGTTGTTACATATTAAGCGTGAAAATATAATTATAAAATTGTTTATGATATCGTGTTACGTTTCGCTAAATTACTTGTAATTGCTTTTCATTTCCTGAAGCTTTTCTATGTTATTTAGTTATTACTAATTATTTAATTACTAATTAACATTTAATATATTATTTAGTTTGCAAAAATTATATTTTTGCGTCGTAATGATTCGTATTTTATCGCAGTGTTATTTTTGTATTTTTTTTTTCATTTGAAAAAGAAAAATTCAAAACGAAGAGAGAATTTGTCGCGAAATTTCTTTCCATTACGTTTACGTCAAGTAAATTTGTCTTGTTTCCAGTCATCGTTGGTTAAACGTTGCCATTTGCAATTTTTGCGGAAATAAAATCTGCTTCACAGTTGTAAAACAAGTGCAAATTTCTTATATTGCGATTTTCATATATATCATAAATTGTCAGGTAATGATGTACGTGAGGAAAAGTGACCGGCGCCTGACGCCTATATATTTAAAGACCGTGAACTTGGGAGTCACTCGTTGAAAAATGTTTTCACTAAATCAGCACTGTCAACGAGGACTTCAGTATTTTCTTTAGCTCGCACAACTGTCTTTATTATTTTATCAAATACACTGTCATAAAAATTCTATTAAACTGACACTCTGACGGTGTCTATTTTAACTGAAACATCAGCAACAAATTTTTTCCTATATATTTGCAAAGTTTAATGGGAAATCGCGACGCTTGTTTTTTTTTTTTCGAATCCAACATTTTATTTTACAGTTCTTCAGTTGGAGAAATTTAATAGCAAAAAGTGAATTCAATACTCGTATTGGACATAATAAAATAATGTTTTAGGGTTAAGTGATAATCATAATTTTGTGTTGAATGTGATTTCGATTTTATAGTGGTAACATCAGTTAGATAAGTTTTTATTGCTTTTGGGAAACAGAAATAATTTCTAACATCACAAAAGATCACATTCCATGCAACTATGTCGAATAGGTAACGAAAGGAAAACACTCGAAAGTTTCGTATAGCCTATAAAATGAATAAATTAGGACCCATTATTTTCTGATTATTCTTAAAGTTTACATCTCTTTTCAAAGAATTTTCACTAACGTTGTTTGTGCAAGATGCCATGTTTATATAACAAATAACAGTACTGGATTGAATTTTTTAACATTCTCCAAATTTCAATCTAAAATCTAAAATCTAATGTTATAAAATACATTTTTATAAAGTCTTTGATTACACTTTGCAATTAAAAATCCAGAAATCTCAAACTTTGTCTGAATAAAACGAAACTGTTATATTTCAATTTCGAGGTTTGCATTCAGTGACAAAAGTCACTTGAAGAATTTAATCTTAATTAAATGTAACGACGTTTTTCGAAGAGTACCCATAAAATAATCGGATCGGGCAAGATGTATGTCGATATAACACAACACAGACATCCGAGATTGTGGCATCGAATTTCTCTTGCGTTCACCGAACGATTTCTTTATGTCTCTCTTCGTTTTCGTGGTGTGTTGTTCGATGCACGTGGTGCGTGGTCTTGTTTCCCTTTTTCTCCTGCTCTTTCTTAATACCAATATGTAAAAGGATTCATATGCGTTGTGCGGCGCACGAGATCGACATCCGCGAAACCGGTCACCAAACCGATTTCGCAATTTCCCTCTCAAGGTCGCTTGTTTTCCTTTTCGCAGGGAGAGTTCTTCAACGGCTTAAGCTTCAGTGGTCAGCTCGTCACCACATTCTGTGGACAGACGGACTACGCAGCGCAAAAATAATTTCAAAAGCGCACGCAACTTTGCGCACTTCAATTTCCATCTATAAACTAGAACCTGTGAAAAGAAAAATTCAATTCTCTTCGAATTTTTTATTCGGAATTGCGATGAAAGTTTATTTTCTGAAAGAATAAAACGTGATTAAAGGATTTTTTTTTTTCATTATTACGGTTGAATATCTTTCGATTAGAAATTCTGAAGAAAATGAAGGATAGAAAACGAATTTCTGATTTTCGCGAATTAATTTCTGATAATTGCGGAGTAATTGACTTTCTATGCTGACTTTTATATTTTTACGTATAAAATATGTGAAATATTTTATACGCGGAATGTGGCTGGTTCGATTGCTACTAATAAACTGATTTTTTTTTTTCTGCTGCCTCAATGAATAAAGATTTTCCAAACGCTGCTGTACTCTTTACAATTAAATAAAACTCAATTTTCCTTCGTTAAACGACTGACTATTTAAAGGCAGTAATTATATATACATCATTTAAATATATACTCGGGGGGGAAAAAAAAAACTTGCTCTCAATTTTTATTGGCAAAACTTTTCCAGCGTGCCTTAACCTTCGACGAAATCGAATCGTGAGTTTTGAGTTGCACATTTTCTCGCGCGATGAGTCGCAGATACAGATGCATAAATATAAACCAAATTAGAAAATGCTTAATTTAAGTTCCTATCGTGGTTTGATCTTGCGAGACAAAAGAGAACCATAAAATTAGAATTTTTTCCTGTTCGCATATTTGGGTGAAAGGTAGACGATCTTACCAATTAAATAAAAGTGTGGTTTCCTGCGCATGAATATCGCGCGTTGTTTTCCCACGACAAGAGCTCATCCCGTGTGAGTTTTTAAATAGGGAAAGTGCCGAGGTGCACTCGTCGTGAAACCGTATCCCCTTATTTATTGGATCCCCTTATTCGTGTATCGTTACAGGCTCCGTATTTACGCTCGAAGCAGTAGGAGAAGGAGATTATCGGCAACTGGGCAGGTGATTTCGTAGGAAGCAAAAACATCGAGCGAAAGGGAATTCGATTTGCCGGAAAGATGAGACTTCCGCGTGCAAGATGCAGGAGGACGCACGCATCGGTTAACAGGAAGTGACTTGCCGCGACTTTATGCATCCAGCTAATAATACGTTCACGATCCATCGATGATTAAAGAGACTATTTTCAATGGACTTTCGCATCTAGGAAGAAGCGCGAGCAAATTGTGTAACGTGACGTCACGATTATATTGACTTACGCAAAGTCATGAATTCACTTCATTTTAAATTCCAAATATTTCTCTATCGCTGGACACTTTTATAATTTACTCAGACTGTTCGGAGATTGTGTTGTTAATGTTACAACGTTGAGAATTATTTATTATACGTTACGGGCAAGAAATTTCGCTTTTTCATGTTTACAATTTTTACAAACCCTATACGTACAGTTGTGTAATTCATCGAAAATACATTTTTTTTTGTTCATTTAAAATTTATAATACCAAATTTATAATACCTGTAGTATTATTTTTATTGCGATGATAAAAAGTTTCTTTGAAAATTTCAAGAGAAATCTGTTTACTGTCAAAATACTGGACAGTGCAATGCGTTCATCTTTTAGGATTCATTCACAGTTAATAAATTCATTCGACTCTTGAAAAAATTGTAACGCTTAGTTAATATTTTGATTTATGGGTGTATCATAATCAAGGAATTCATTTCATCGAAGTTATT
>JABFQA010002555.1:0-11070 GCA_022817065.1 Probaryconus sp. ZL-2020
TTTTTTATTCATTGGCCTGAATTCCCTTAGCGAAAATTCGTCCCGAGTAATAAAGTATTTAACTAAGAGAATTATTTGAGCGAAATAAATTCGGTGGGATGGTCAAAAGCAGGAGGGGGATTCAGAAATATGTAGGAAAGGGTTAAAGTCGGATCTTTATCTGTGCAGCGCGACACGATGCGTGCTCGGCACTTCTGCGCGGTTGCTGCGCCCGATATGATTTATGAATACGCGTCCGCAAGAGCGCGGCGCAACATCGCGAGGAACCGGGACGACTTGGAAATAAACTGTTGGAAAAGAAAGAGAAATAGACGATTCAAGGGGGGCGGGAGAGGGAGGGAGGGGGGGAGAGGGATATAGTATCGGCCGTGCCAATCGCTTTCGCCTCTTTTGCAACGTAAATTAAACCCGTAGTAATAATTTTCGTAGCGTGACGATTTATTATATGAGCATTTTGTACAGCGCACAAAAATACCGATATACCCTAAGACTTTATTTCGCAACATGCGACTCGATAAATAGATTTATATCAATTACCTAGTTTATAAATGTCGGCAAGCAGTTTTTTGCGACGATTCGTGTTTCATTAAACACGACAGCGCTCGTTGTGAAACGAAATTTCTTTGAGAAACCTATTCTTTTTGTGATTTTCAGGTTGGTTTTATTTAGAGTGGAAATTAAGATTGTTCTGCGAAAAGTTCGATATGGAAAAATGTGTCTAGATAACGAAAAAAAAATGTTTCTTAATTATTTTGTAAATAATGTTTTACATTGTTTCAATATTGTAAATAAAGTAATTTAATCCTATTTTACGCAAGTTATTAAGGTCTTATCGATGTTAATGTAAGATCTAAGGCTTTGGCTGGATACGATATTAGACATGGAGGATCTGTTACTGTGACTATAAGGCAATTAGACTAAACCGATTTAGTTAGGCAGACACTCCCACTAGCTGTTTCTCGTGGCCTATACAAATGACAAAAACCGACCGAACTGACACTGCAATATTAATGAAGACTTTTAAATTCATCACCCACTACCAGTGACCCTTTCTAACTCTTGTATTAATACCAACCAGGGGATCGTGTGCGAAAGTCTGCAAAAGCCAGTCATCGGAATCTAACAGGAGCTTATGGGAGCTCCCCTCCAAAATTCATTTAAATACATCACTGCATAACATTTCTTTCGAGTACTCAAAAAGAACATTTAGGCGCCAGACTTTCTGACGCTAGCTGAACCAGGATGTTTTGATGATAAAACAATCGTAGGCGCGCCGGCGCTTGTAAAAGCAATGATTTACAGCAATATCGATTTTACCTGAGAAAAACAGAATTTCTATTTGTAGGTAGATACAAATTTCTACCTGTCCTAATCTTTTCCACTTGACGTAAATCGAGGAGTTATGGTCAAAAATTTTCAGAAGTTTTCGGCTTACAAATTTTCTATGAGACAAGCAATTTCGAGATTATCCGACAATGGGGAAAAATTTTATGGATTGAAAGTGAGTCGAGATCCATTAACTGGTCTTTTAACTGGAAGTGCAAACAAAATGGTGTGCCACGAAGTAGCGACAAGGAAGGGAAAGAGGTCAGACTCTCGTCTGCGATCCACATCCTCCAGTGTGATATGGCAAATGTGTCTATACACGGTGAAAAACAATGGCTTTGTTTCCTACGCAAAACGTGATACAACTCCAAAGCAACAACAAATATCTCCTCGCAAATCGACACGCGAACCATTCGCACTGGGGGCCCTGCGTTTACATTGTAAGTCCCATAGCGTGTACCCTCTCACTTTTTTGCCGGCGCTGTTATTATGCGGGTGCAAACTCGTAGAAACACAATCTCCTTACGAATTCAAGACGAGCCACTTATCGCGCAGTTAGATGGGCGATAGTCATTTCTGAGATGAGGGAGGTTCGCGTGGCGCTAATTGGCTTTTCATTTTGTCTCGATTATTCAATGATTCACTACAACGTAAACTGATTCTTAATGCAAAATTAACAAAAGAAAAAAAATGTTTCTTTACCGAATATTTTGTTCATAGATATTCTCTCGTAACTTTTTTCAACGAAAATTTATTTCATTAATTCTCATTTAAACGTCAAGGCGTATTTGCATAAAGGTTAGACTTGTCGAAGTGCCCGTACTTAATTGTTAATGGCAGGCTTGGTTACAATATGCAAATGGGCGTTTCGTTACACCAAAAGACTTTCGAGGGAAGTTGGCACGTCCCACCTAAGCGGGGACACATGTCCGTTGAATCCCAGGTACGCGTCGATTCCAATTCCGGACGGAACTGGAGCCCTAAGTGGGTCGCCACTTTAGGGACACGTTCCCGAACACATAGCAACCGATCTGGAAACTAATTAGCGCAGCGCGGTGCGAACAAGCGGCCATTCACGCACTGTGCGTGTGCACAAATGCGCAAATATCGGTGCGCGCTTTTCGCTTTTGTTTACGTGACCACATCTTGATAAGTCCTCGAGGCACGGTGCCCATTGGATAATGACGCGGTCTTGCGTTTCTTACACGAGTGTCAAAACGATCATTTGGGCCGGATATCGTGCACGATTTCTCGATAAAGATCCGGTTGGAACAAAGATTCCTTCGGACAAAAGTCATTCCGAAATTCCTGATACATATAAATTAGTCGACAATTTATGCGGCCCGATCTCGTCCAGTTTACTTCAGCTTCATGTTTACGGTGTATAAATTATACAAATTAGGTTTGCGCAGAAATTTTTTTTGCAGTCGAACGAGCGAGATGCTCGATCCGATCGTCGAGCAGGTCGCGCCAGTTGAAAATAAATAATCACGTGAACACACGATTACGTTCGCCGAATGTGTGTATATTTATATTTATTAAATTTTTCGTGTACAAATTTAATGCGATCATAAAATACTAAAATACTCGAAATGGCTTTTAAGTGTAACACAAGTTCTTAGCCACATGGCAACCATCAAAACTCGCTTCCTCGTAAAGAAGAGGAATTTTGCTCCTAATTTCAATAACTCATCCCTAATACCTTTTCCCTATGTCGAAGAACCTGTTTACTCAAAAATAAAACATTCCCACTTAATTACTGGAGTTGACTACTGCTGCTTTCCGTGTGCTCATAAATAAGAGCCGAACGTTTTCCAGTTTCCTAACCCTCGGTGCAGTACATCGAAACCGCTTTTAAGATGGAGCAAATATGTAGGATCGCCAGCTTTGAAATATGATTTTTACAGAAATCCCGAAATCTCGGTAACGACATACGTGGCAGGGCTTAACAAACTAAGGTCTGTATAGATAGAACCTTTTCGCAAAGGGCGGAGTCGAGAGTGAAATTCTAGAAGGAACAAGGGCGGACGGAAAGTCTCGAGACTGGTCAGAGGGTAATATAGCGCCATGCAAGACGATCCCGTGCCGAGATGACGCCATCCTGGCGCTCACTGTAAAACCCCGCCATAAAATTTCAACTTATGTTCGATCTTGTATGTTTAGAAAATTTAGAGAGATCGAATTATCAGTATGACATATTTATTGAACAAATTTAAAATCGTTCGCTACGAAACAAATATTTCAAGAAATAATCATAGATTCATCAAATTTTAATTATTCTAGTTTTCAATGTACCAAAGAATGAAAAAATTATTTAAAATTTGAAAAATTAATGACGGTATGAATCATCAAGACGTTTGACTAATCTGTCTTCCATCTTCAAGCATTCTAAACATGCGAGATTTGAATGGATTTTGGAATTTCATCACGGATTAACACTTTCCAATTGAAAAAGGAACTTAGTATGGTTGAACAAAGACAAGCGATGAAGACAGGGATGACGAATGGATACACGTGTTGTGGACCATTCAACAATGGATTATCACCTCCTACAAAAACTTGAGTTCATGTCACTAGCAGCTCAAGACTGGTAGCTTTCTAAACTCATTAACCACTGCATCAAACTCGTTAAAAATTTTGACCGAAATATCTAAGTTTAAATAGCCAAACCATGACTAAAGGATTTCATCAAACAACACCAGTCAACCCATTCTGGTAGTTCGTCATAAAATGCATTCTTCGAATATTTCTTGGGGTTAAAATATGATGTTGAATATTCAAATTTTATATTTTTAATGCTGTACTTCCCATACTCGTTATTTGAAATAATAGTTTCATTATCAAGAACAATTGCTTGTACTTTTTTTTTCTTTATCAAAGAAAAAAAAAAAACCTAGTGTAATTACATTCTTCTTCAAACATTAATACGTTATAACCAGTATGAAAGCATTATTGAACCCTTCTTCCTACAAAGCGAATGAAAAAAAGAACATCTCTAAATTTCATTGAAACAAAGTCTACAGTTCTTTCTCGTGAGTGTTGATAATCAAGCAGCGCTAACAATGCTCAAAAAGTAACAATTACAATCCCGTTATTAGCAGAAAACAAAAGCACGGAGAAACGAATTCCATATAAATCAGCGAGAGACAGGGACTCGTTGGTCAGAGGAGTATATGGTTAATTTGCCGAGCTTCAGCGGCACCGGCAGCGACGAGAGAAAATAACTAGAGATAATTACGCGCATAAATCAGCGCCTTAATATTCGGGGGCGTCTGTGCGCCTTCGAAAAAGAAGTCGGGGGTTGGTAACTCGTGAGTCCGCACCAGGATCCGAGATTGGCACCCGCGCGGAGGAGGCGAGAGACTTCGGGAATTATACCGAGTAAGCGTCGATAGATCATTTCATGGCTCGAGGATACGCCTACTCGTTAACCAAGGTTTACTTAGGTCCTTCGATGAACTGCGTTACGCCCGCTAATAGTCCGTCGGTCAACAACTACCGTACGTGTAGTTTTTTAGCAGCGAAATGGGCCATCGATCACACGGTGCGTTCAGAAAAAACATCCAGGTCAAATTGCAATCAAGACAAATTTGCAAAGGAATCAACATTTCTCGAAACCAGTTTAAATTTTCACGTACAGATTTTTTAGCAGAAGTAATTGTCGCTAGAACGATTGCAAAAACCATAATACAGTCTCACCATAATAAAGAGGTATTAAAGAAGATTACGCAGTGCAGTGCAACGCAGCGGACTCTGAATATTATTTTAATTAAGTCTACTCGTAAAGCATCAGAGAAACTTAATAACAAACTGGAGATTATATCAGTGCGACTGGTCTTTTTGCGAAATTAATATTTGTAGCAGTACTCTAATTAGGTGAAAAGTTATGCAAGATTCCGTCGGGCGGAATCTATTAGCCCACGCTGGCAAATAACAAAATAAGCCGGGAATTTATAAGATCGTATCAATACTTATGTTAATCCGATAAAAACCGGGACAGGAAAACCGATCGCAGAAGGTGGTTATACTCCGAATGAGCAATAACCATTAAAGCTCTGCAGAAACTTATACGCGACTCGCTATTACACGTGGGAAGGCAATTCCAATCTTGTTAGTTGTATCCTTGAATTATTAAGAAATAAGATGATTCCTTGGTGGCGTTTTGACATCCATAAAGCTCGATCGTTCGATGCAGAAGCGCAACTTCGAGGTGGGCGGTCCCACACTGCTTAAATCAGCCCGAAGCAACTATAACTTGAAGCCTCACTTCTCTGTCGACTGGGCGTTTATATGTTTGCATAGAGCGAGCAATTAGAATGCAATACAAATGGTTATTATTTATTGGACGCGGAGGCCCAAGCGAGGAGGAGGTTGGCAAAACTTGATTGCTTCGCGTTATTAAAGCTGCTGATAAAGCAAACTCGAAGATCTCATCCTTCGATTATCTGGCCTCCTAACACCTGGTTTACTCTATCATTCACTAAATTTTTTAATTCAACTTTCAATTATTTTTTAAATTAAACGACAGCGGTTTTCCAGTTCGATGGTTAAGGAAACGCGAATAATTATTGATCTATCTAAATTGATCAACGTAATGAGTGGTAATGATTTCTTTAATGAGACATTTTATGCGTTGAAAATGTAAACTTTTAATTGCAAGTTGTCTGCATATGTTATAGGCTCATGTACGTGGTATGTAAATTTCGTTATAATATCGCATAAAGTAAAAGTAGTTAGTTCACATTACATACTATTATGTGTACCAAAGTAGATTATGCTGAAAATTCAAAGTTACTGGTATCGAGGAATATGCATATATGTATACGCGGAGGCACTCATCACCTTATTATCTCGGGCCGATAACATCTGGATACGTTTCAGTATCACTCAAAGATTTCTATGAAAGAATAATTATGCAAAATAATTGAAGTATCGTCTTATAAACATCTGAGCATGAATGGATAATAACTGACTAATAAAAACCAACGACAGTTTTAATATTTCTTCATATTATTTTCATTTTACAAGCAATATGTTCACACGTCATTTACATTCATTAATATGATAAATTTTACAACTCCTTTTCTTCGCTGATCCACGACAAAATATTATACAGTCCACGTTCAGTAACTTTGAACAAACGGCAGTAATTTACATTTACAAAATGAAATTTACTTTTCATCGAAAAGAATTCTTTCGTGCCTTTGAAACGTGATGAAAGAGTAATCCTAAAGAATCGAATTAATATGACGAATACGAAACGGTGAGTCGTTTTGTCAGTTTCCAGAATGTGGCATTAATTTGATAAGGAACACGTACAGCTTGTAAGCAAACTAGCCATAGTGAAGGTTCGATTATTAATTCCCAACGAGTATTCTTGGTGAACATAATGCGGGTCTCGCGACGCAGCCGAGTCGCGACTCGTCGACACGGCGCGCATTTCGACAACGAACTGGAAATCAAAGAGCAGCACACCATTGTGATGCCAGGCGCGCTTCTTAATAAAGTATAATGGGCGCGCGTTGCCTGCTACTGCTGTCAACTTGCACCTGACCATCCAACACAATGCCCGCATTTAATGGCCAGTATGAATCACGCGATGCCACGCGTCTAATACGCCGCAGTAAATCAACGAGTTTCATGATCCGTCGAACAACGTTATGGTTTCGTTTCCAATATGCCCCTAGACGTTATAATGTCGGACTTTTCGCGGAATGTCGAGTTCGATTCCTAATGGCATCGCAGCTGGATTCGGTAATCGATAACGTTACTTCGAGCATTAACTTCTGCATTCTTCCTGAGATGTAAAGGATCGGAACAATTCTATACAACGGGAAATTCATCTGATCACTTAAGAAAACATTTCGTCAATCTTTTCTTTTACTTATTGTTGTTAAAAAAAGATTTAAAATGTTCATACAATCCTAAAGTAAATAAACCGTAAAAGCATCGCGACTAAGAATAATCACGCCCCGACAAACTTATTACATCTCGCAGTGGGTATAAACACCACCTGTTCCCGATGCAAAAAAGGCTTGGTCGATTCTCAATTTGCAATGCAAATAATCGTTATCTTGGCGGTTGAAAAAAAGGAAAAAAAAAAATCGTACGAGAGCGCACCGTTTTTTACTGAAAAATATTTTCCCGCAAATTTGCTGGAAAACCATGTGGCTTTGTAATACTAATGGGAAGGGGAATCGTCGGGATGACGACGAGGCGTTACAAAAAAAATTCGTTTCGAATTTCTACGAACAGTGTCGTCGCGGAAAAAGTACGTCTGGTTAACGCGGCAGGAAGTGTACGTACGGCGTATGATACGGAGGCAGACGCGTATATCTCGTCGATGTTTTCCGCAAACACACACGAGCTCCGGTCAATTTATCCCGAGGGATGGGAAAACGAACCGTGCTGCATGCAGAAGGAGAATAGGAGTGAGCCTTGTCCAGCTGAATGAATGCAACGCGCGGACCCGCGCGGTCAAACTCTCATCCCCAACCCCCAAAACCCCAACAGTCTCATCTTTTCCGCACCGTTATACATCACGTGATAACAATGCACGCAATTTTTGAATTTCGAAGACTCCTAGTTACATGGATTCTAGTTACAGCAAGACAGTTATATTCTTAAAATGTTATGCAAATGTATTCCTTCTGGGAGGATTAAAATCGTAATTAAAAAAGCAAGGGTATTGTTTTGTTAACTGTTATGGTGGTAGATGAATAAATTTGTTCTCCCTTTTTTTCTTCTTCTTCTTGCTGGTACGTTTATCACGAAAGAGATATTAAAGGTTGTTTACATACTTTGTTTAGATGGTATTTATTAAATAACAAAACAATAATCATAATAATGCCAACGGCAGTATCATTTTGTTACTGAAAACTATATATCTTTTATAGACAGATTGACCTATTGTAATATATGTCAATGGAGTTTAACTCGTGTTATCTAGACACGTAATTTATTACCATTTGAAAGTACCATTCTAATACCGCGAAAGTTGCAATTCTCCATAAATTTTAACTGATAAGAAATCAGTGAAGTAATCCTTGACAGATAACGTCTTTGATCCATCAGTTCAAAATCATGGGATTCTTTCTTTATACTTCACGCGAGGGATTTCATAAATTATGGGCTTTTCTTTTACATTGGACTTGTCAAACGCAAGCAACAGAAATCACCAGCTTGCAGTAGAACTCTTAGATTTATCGACCACTTATTGATGTTGCGTGCCGAAATGCGAAATGTATGATACCGCAGGTGTCGAGTAATAGGTGTACTAATGTAATAATAGGGTTACAAGAACCAAAAAATTGATATATACTAAAGAGCAATTGAACTTAAACGTAAGGTTGATGTAGAGGCTCTTACCGATGAAGGTGAGAATTAACTTTAACACAGTGTTTGATAGCTACAATATTACCAATGGTTCAACGGTAACTGAACAAAGATGAAATAAAAATTTTTATTCCACGTAATTATAACTCCGATTTTGCTTACTAATTATTTTTATGAGCCATTCTTGAAAATCATTTAAAACATAAAATTATAATGAAATTTCTCCTTCTTTATAATTCAATATCATTTCCTATTACTTTGTAACCTAATTAAGTTAACGTTAATGCTCGCGAAGAAAAAAAAAATTCTAACGATCTTCAAGGAAGCAAATTTCTATATCTGATTAAAGAAACAATGCTCAGGTTATCAATACGTGGAATTTCTTGGGTTAAACTCGGTGAACCTCTACAAGTAAAATTCATTTCAAAACTTGTTATAGCCCGTTCGAGTAATCCACTCGACAGCGCACGAAAAGACTGTCTCGCCCGACAATTAAATGTTGAACAATGTTGAAACTAATTAAGTTAAGGTTAACGAAGAATTATGCAAAGTCTGTAATAATGTAATAAGAAAAATATCGGGCAAATCAGTCGCGGCGAGGTATAAATACGTGAAATTCCTTACCTTCAGTCTGGTGAGACGAGGTTCCTCCGCGGCGAGCTTCGCCAGTGCTTGATAATCCCCTTGAGCAGCTCTCACCAACCACTCGCGTGACTTCCCGTCCAGTTGCTGCCGGAAACAAGGTCAACGTTAGTCAATTCTTTGAAGCCATTATTAACAGGAACTTTCCGAGATTCGTCGACTTCTAGCTACTTATTGTTAATAACTTTCAGAAAACTTTGTATCTCAATTAGCCCTTAATCTAACCGGCCTCGTTATCTCCTCTCGTTGCGCGATAATCATCTTTAATTATTTTCACGATAGCTAACAATCTCATATATCACCGACACGTCAGGAATAAACCATTGAGCGTGAATTTTCGAAAACTTTTGGTCAACTTTGTGTATTGCTTTTTTCGATAGGCATCTTGGGTTATTTGTAATTAAAGATACTTGTTGCGTTAAGCCTGCTTAACGACGAATCACGGTACTAACGAGTGCTTTAATTGATAATAACAGAAATAAAGGATTAATTAATCGCAAGAATGACGATGTACTTACCGATACGTCGGAAGCCCTGTCATCCTCGTCGGCGCCCTGCGTCTGCAAAAAGAAAAAAAGGACAAAGATCAGTTTCGGGTTTGAGATCAGATTGACTTGCTTAATGTCACGTGGCGAATGTATTCTGCTCTCAATGATTTTGTGTGTAATATTCTCTTAGAGTCTGTCTCGTATACGTATGAGTACACACACATGCGACCATTGCACAGACACGATGCAAGTGTAGGGCGCACCGCGGGAGAATGCATGCGAATTGAAAGGGTATGCGTAAAGCAGCGGGAAGCCACGTAGCACGATCATGCCCCCATCATCAGATTGATATACGGATTCAATAATTGATTTTCAGACACCCAGGAACTCGACTTACGCAATCTATGGCTGTTACTTTATTCTTTTTTTTTTTTTTATTATTCTTTTTTATTATTATCTGCATTTGAAATTTTGAACCCTCTTAAAATCAGATATATCTCAGATATATCTAGATTCTAAAGTGAATTATATTAAAACTCTAACGAACAATAATACAAAGTATCATAAAGTTACATTAAATTAAAAACTTGTTGGAAAAATTGAAGACTTTTTATGTGCCTGAAGTTCTCAACGATCATTTCATCGGAAAAATTGAAAATTGAAAAAATTGAAGAATCAGATTCTTCGGGAATTTTATGGTTGTAAAATGTCGGGACCTCCCTCTAATAAACTACATACCGATTAACCCCTTCTATGCCTCGGAAAATTCACCAGGTCTCGTAGAAGGTGGAAAATCGTAGTCTATTAGAGGGATGTCCCGACAACATTTTACAACCATAAAATTTCCGAAGAACCTGTTTTTTAAAAAGTCGATACATGAAAAATCCGAAAAATTTCGATTTTCCACCTTCTACGAGACCTGGTGAATTTTCCGAGGCATAGAAGGGGTTAATCGGATGTGTATGAAATTCTCATCGATTAATTCATCGAATTAATTTTCTATTTACAAAAAATTTTATGAAATTTGGGACAAGAAAGTATTTTTGATAAAAGGCTACATGTGGGTTTAAATGAAAGACGAATTGAAATACTTCACTAGTGAGTAAATGAAAAAAAAAAATTCCTTTTGGCCAACCTTAATGCAACGGCAACACTCGTACCCGCCAACATCGAAAAGTCTCCTAAATGCACTTGTTCACTGTTCACTAACGCACTGTTTCACTGACAATCATAGACTGAGAAAATTTTACAAAATTTTAATAAAATTTCAATAAAGTAC
>JABFQA010002556.1:0-11068 GCA_022817065.1 Probaryconus sp. ZL-2020
GTTCATTAATAAAATAAAAAAAAAAAAAAAAAAAAATGAAATGTTATGTATTTTTTAAATTTCAAATATCGTGAAATATACCGCGAAAACGTAAAGCGACACGGTAATATTAATTTGTGTTGTGGGATCATCTTTGTCACGTTAAATTGAGATAGAAGGAGAGAAGGATACTGCATTGATAAGAGAAAAGCGGAGTGGGGTCGCCACTGGCAGGTGGCACGCGCCACGGGTCGCCGCGGTGGCGGCGGTGGTGGCAGAGCGGCCCCCGCCCCCGACCCCCCCACCCCCGCCCCCTCGCACCATCCCTTTGGCTCTGCGTGCGCGCGTGCGACTGAAAATATGGCCGCCGCGAAAGCGTACGGTGGTGATGTTGACGTCGTTGGTCGGATGTGAATTCGCGTCTGGCCGTGCGTGTCCTGAGAGCGTGAAAATCGCGTCTGTGTCGCGTGCGCGGCCCGAAGGCGAAACCGGAGCCGCGCTTGAAGTCGCCCGAACAGCGCCTCGGTGGCTGGAGTCGCCGGAAACCCGCGCGCGAGCGCGACGAGGACGAGGACGAGCGCTGCCGGAGAACTCGTCGCCGCCGCCGTCGACGCCGCGATCAGCCGCGGAACCAGGTGTCCAGGAGACCGGCCGAGGTCACGTCTGCCGCCACCGTTGGCCCCCTGGGAACACGGAAAACACCCAGACAACGCCGTCGACATTTTGCGGACAACGACGACGGCCATATTTACGCGGCCATAACTCAGCCTCGCTCAGTGCCGAGTTCGCCCCGGCCAGCTCCTGCGGTCCAGCTTTTACAGCTGATACGATGCCGACGCCCGAGCTCCCCCCAGGATAGGCCGCTCGTCGTTGGACGGAGAGGATCCTGTGAGTATTATTTGACCGAAGGTTAAGAAAAAAAAAAAAAAAAAAAGAAAGAAAAAAAAACCCTTTCTTCCATCCACCAAGCCGGCCTACTCTACTTTCACCGTCTTCCCCTTTTATTTTTCATCATTTGTATGTTTTTTTTTTTTTTTTTCCCCTTTTCTTTCTCTCTTTAAATCATCCCTCTCTTAACTCGTCGTTTTTATGTCATTAAAACTGCACTGTTTTTTTGCGGCGTAAGGAGGTGGGGTATATATATTATATCATTCTGAATTTTTAGCATTTAAAAATTGCTGGGACTTTAGGCAGAGTGGCTCTAGTGTACTCGTTTTTTATTTTTTTTTTTACATCTGTCAAATTAAAGGGACCTTCGGGCTTTCGGAGCACAACTGATTGCTTGCCAAAATACATTTTTAATGTTTCTGGTATTTTTGTTGGCGTATATTTGTTCGAAATATGGAATTTTATTACTGGAGAAAAATTTATTGTAGTTTTTAAATTAAAAAATGCGGCTAATGTATTGACGGATTGAAGTTGCTTTTGGAAATTAAAGAATTCAATCTAAATGAGTATTAAATGGTTTTAAAGCGCCAACTGACACGTGAAAAATTGATCATGCTGTTCTCTTTAAATGATTGTAAACACCTATATTTCACAATCTGAGAGCAACCAAGCTGATTTAAAAAAATATATATACAATTTATCAACAATCAAATGATAAATATAATAAAAATTTCTTTATTTGTTGTTATTGTTTTTGAAATCTTAAAATTCAGCTGAGGTTTTTTTAGGAATTTTTTAAGTACGGCATACTTTAATTGTAAACATTAGATTTAATATAAAATTACTTCAACCGAAAGAAAAATTTAAACACTTAAGGAAAAGTAATAATCCTTTGAGATAGAACATATTTTAATTTAAGAAAGCTGGTCAAGCTGCAGAATACACCAAACCACCACTCCCACAAATTCATGTAATTTTAAACAAAACATTTTAATGAGTTTCTCTTTAAAAGATTCTTATCTGAAAGGTTTTTCAACATCTGTTTTATACAGCTATTAGGTAATAAAAGACTTATGAGCTATTAAAATTTCATTCTATACTTTGATCTAATATAAATATCAAAAGAAAGTTCATACAATTAATAAAGTTTAAATTGTTTATATTTAACATTTAACGTATACGTTTAATTCTTTCTATTCATAGACTGTTCTTATTAAACATTTGGATAGCTTACTTAGTTTATTTTATTAGTAATATTTTATATAAATGTAATTGTTGCTGACCTAAATTATACTTGCGCAACTTGAAAATAATTCTACTATTCACATCTTCAAGATTGATGAATGAGAAACAGTTTGAATGAGATACGATAAACGAAGAGATGGAATTTGAATTCATATTCATCAATTAAATAATTCATCTCCGATACAAAAAGATATTATTATGATTTTATTTAAAAATTTGAAAATTTAATTTAATTAGTGTGAATATTTATTGAAAAAGAAGAAAATTACCATTGTCCAACAGTGATAATAATTTATAAATTTTACCGATATTATTTAAAGACAACAGCAATAAAAATGCAAATTGAGGCTGTATCTCTTATTAATGAAATACGTGTTTATATTTCAAATTTTATGTATATTCTATAAACTCGACAATATTCTAAATGTTTAATATTCGTTCCACACTGCTGTTGCTCATTATGCTCAGCAGCAACAGCAATATGTAAAATTAATATGCAAATATTGAATTATACCAGATGAAACAGAATGTTTTTTTTTTTTTTCGATCCAATGGAAGGTATCGTAATTATTTTGTTTTCAATAATCAATTGATTATTGATTATGCAAAATTTAATATCACGTTTAAGATAATGGTATCAATTAGTGATTTTTCAACATTGACAAAAAATTTCTTTATTCTTACAGGTCGTTTTTTCTAAACAAAAGGAAAGCAGAAAGAGAGAAGAGTAGAAGAACAACAAGAAAAAATTTTATTAAGTGGAATGTGATCAGTGTTATATAATATTAGGATGTTACACGTGTTTCCAACACCGAATCGACTACAAACTGCGTTCACAGTGTCTCAGGTAAATATTACAATAATTATTTTATCATCTTAGTAATGTTTTTAGTTATTTTAAAACACTACAAAATTAGTTTTGTTAATAATAATAATTATTGTTTTTATTGAAGGACTGATAAAATTTCACTCAATTTGTTGAAATATATTGCTACTCTTGCGTACTCTCCCTTTATTAGTGTCCGATTAAATGTACATCGTTAACCACTCTCGCCCCTTTAAAATCATGTTCTTGTACCAGTTTTTTTTTTTTTTTTTTACACGCTGCAAAACGAAAGAGACAAGAACAACGGGCCAGTCATTAGACCAAATGTGTAGCATACATGTAGATCTAAAAAGTGACTCATGACTTATTGTTCTCTTCTTCAATGTAAATAATAAAAATGATGCTTCGCATTTACTAAACTAACGTTACACTGAATTATTCTGTTTCAGACATAACTTTTTGTATCTGTGAAATTTTCAAAGATTAATTTTCCATGAAAACTATTTGTAACGAAGTAAACTTAGGACAGAAAATTAATCATCATCTTGAATCAAAATATGCAGAAATGTAGTTTAAAAAAATGTCGAGAACGTTATTTTACATTTTAACGTATAGGAAATTTATGTGTTTTAGACCCCAGTGAAAATATGAATTTCTTTACATTATATATAATTCTGTAGGGATCTATATGTTAACAGATTGTCGGTATTAAGGTATTATGATTTTCAGATCTTTAGGTAAGTAGATCAGAACTTACGAACAGATTTGTAAACTATTTTTCAGGAAAAAAAGAAACCGGATAGTTTCATTCGTCTGATACAAATATTTGTTATCAATTCTAAAATTCAGTACATTCATGTAACAATACAATTAATTGAATTATGAATATGATGCATTAAAATTTATCTCAATATCTTGTTCAAACATATGGTAAATTGCAGAGCATA
Source organism: Probaryconus sp. ZL-2020 (assembly GCA_022817065.1). Taxonomy (NCBI): domain Eukaryota; kingdom Metazoa; phylum Arthropoda; class Insecta; order Hymenoptera; family Scelionidae; genus Probaryconus; species Probaryconus sp. ZL-2020. Next base: position 3,886 of record JABFQA010002556.1, read on the forward strand.
AATATATCATAATGATAAACTTTAAAACGTGATTTGCCATTTTCACTGTTTTAAAGTAAATGATGTTGCATCATTGTTGTCTCATAAAATCATTTTAATTAGAAATGATGTTAATCAATTTATGACGAGTGTGTGTCAATACTTGTGTGTTTTAATTTACGAATAATGTTTACATTTAATTATAACAAAGCATAAACAGTGAATGGCAAAATTAGCACTCGAATAAAATCAATAATGACAAATTTGGTTTCCTTTGTTGGATATTTAATGCTTATTATACAGATTATTTTTAACTCGTATTTCCCAAATCTTAATCTTAATTAACAATCAAATTGTTACGCATAATATTTCTCCTCTCAATTTCTTTTTGCAGAAACATAAAATTTCTATCCATTCAATTTATAACAGGAAACAATACAAATTTCATAATCTCCTTTGGATGACAATTCAAACTCAATAATAATTGATAAACTCTGATTAAACGCAGCGAATTTCAGTATTATATGTCATAAAAATTTGTTTGCAAATAGTTCTCCTCGGTATTTTTCTTGTGCCAATCGAGTAGCATCTGCACAAGTCCATATTAATCTCATTGAATGTTTTCTTCTTCCCCACGTTCCTCTACCTTGTCGAGTGTGTTCCTAAGTGACTCTATCAGAGATAAAAGTTCGTCAAACGATATTTCCCCTCACTTATCCTTATTGCTTTAACCGGGAGCTTTCTACATAAAAACAATAACAGTAACGTCACCTAAGAAGAAAAATAAAATAACTACCCTTTATACTGTACCTACGAAACATCGAGATAAAAGTGTCAATCAAAATAAACCTTACATGTAATTTCTTTCAACGATTTCTGCAAACTTAAGTAATACCTTAATGGAGAAACTGTGTAGCACACGATAATCAGTGGCTTCTGTTATAAATTACAAACTGGACCGTTCTCCTACGCTTTCGCATATATATTCAGTAAAACCGGATAGTTTAAAGAGGCCTCTTCGCTGCATTCCGAGCGGGCTTGCAGCCCCAACCATTGTCTCGCGAATAATGAAAATTTCGTCACAAACTAATGTTACTTTCAAACGAAACAGGACCAAATCATTAAATCATTTGGAAAGATTTATAATTTTCTCACAGTAACAATCTAAAGATTTTTCATGACGTTTGCGTTGGCTTTACGTCATTTGTCTTGTCTTTAATTTAATCATTTGAATCATTTTCATTGGTATCTACGAATACCCCTTTTCATTAAAATGTGTAATTATAAATAGCAAAACGAAAGGCTGAAAACTAAAAGCATTCTTGTTTAGTTTGGTTGACAGGAGGAAAATAAGCAATCGTCGTTGCGAGGCATAAATTTCCCCGCATTTCCAGCTGGGATGTTAATGTTGTCGACTTAGGATTAAATGGGTGACGTCCGACGCAGATGCAACTGCATTAAAAATTCGGCCCAATGACGCCCTTACGGACCTTCGGATAGCTACTGATTTCGAGCGGCATTAGCGTGACGTTTACGTTTGAAAAGAGACCAGTGCATATGTTCTGTCATTGGGTACAGTATGACGGCGCCATGTGTGTTTCCAGCTGGATAAGAAGGAGGGTCCGATGGACAGACGGACGTACGTCGCAACTTGGGGTGGTACCTAACTCTGTTTGCATTATACACAGCGCTTGTTGCCCACCCTCAAGACGATCTCTCGAATCTTCCTCTCTTTATTGCTACAAAATAGGATAGATACGATCGTTTTAATGGACAACAATTGGGACAGTCGTATTGAGGGAGCAAACAAGTTTGCAATTAATTTAATTTAATAATTTATTCAACAAATTATTAAACTTTTCTCTCGCTGAAAAAAAAAAAAATATGTAATTTGTAATGAATGTTCAATTACAATATGCAGACGAAATGTGTTTAATGTATAATGCAAAGCTGAAGTTGAAATGATCTTTGGAGAGACTGAAGACGAGTGAAAACATTTGTTGCAGTCCGTGCATTGGTACGGCACAATGGGGCATCCCCAGTAAGCATGCTTTTCCTCCCTTTTCATGGCATTATCTGACGTAGCTTTCTCCCCGAAATTCCCCGATGGAATCGTTTCTTAGTTTAGTATTTAAAACATGAGTACAGACTCCGTCCCACTCCGGGATTTTAAAGGGGAAGTTTTAATAAGGTTGCGTCAACGTTGCAAGTTCCAGACAAAAAGGATGGATAATGATTTATAAAGATGGACAGAAATACAAAATCCTTTGCAAATAATTAATATCAATTGAAATATTTGCTTTTAATGTTTATAAAGTATTTTAATGATAACTCACTCATACAATTCAATAACAGAGAATTCAATTTCAATAACAGAATGCTCTAAGGCGTTACGTTAATATTCGGACAATATCATTTTTTTTTTTGCAAATTCAGCGTTGTTATCTGAAATCTTGTTGGGATCAGTTACGTCGTCATAAAAAAAAAAAAAATATAATATACGTTTACAAGCTAGTTTCAGCTACATTCTGGAACTCGTCCAAAAAATTACTGGAGTTAAGACTTTATTTAACACAACAGTACTCGATGTAAAATACAAAATTTTGCATCAACTTTTTCACACTAACGAACAAAGGGCACAGTGCAATAGTATGTGTATTGGATTTTATCGTTTTCAATTCCTTATTGACCAAAGAATCTGGTTACTTATTTTTAATGAAAAGTTAATTTATATAATTTATAAATAAATGTTTCTGAAATATCATTAAATGTTTAATAACGTGTAGTAGGACAAAAAATGGAAATCTGTTACATTTGTTTGATTTACATTGCACTGTTTGAAAACTTCTACTGTCTCGCGTTAAATTTTATTAACAATAAAACTGTACATTGGAAAAAGTTTGAAATTTTATTTAGGAAATTTTCTACATTTAAATTCTTTGTTTATAGTGTTCAGAAGCAGTCGTAAAGTTTATCTATAGACTTAAAGTAATACAAGTCAAAACATTAAATACTAAACCGTATTCAGTTTCTTTCTGCAATTCATCACTTTAATTTCATTGCCTCTTTCTTCAAATTTTTTTGACCATTATTTATTCATTTATTTATTAACATTGTACGCATTAATGATCTGTACTGAATTTAATTTCATAAAGTAATTTCATTTTACAAATAAAAGTTTAACTGAGAATTAGTTGATTCAAAATCAATCAGTCAAAGCAAGTATCCAAACTACAGGAAATTCAGACAAATCTTAATTAAAGTTAAATGAAAATTAGATTAAATTATAAATAAAGTGAAACTGAAACAAAGTTTAAAATGAAATTACAAAGGAGGTCAAACAATTGTAACGAAGATAAGATTAAAGATCAAAATTTGTAAAGATAATTGCTCTGATTTATTTTAAAAATTAGTAATCCTTGAATTTTCAATTAATTTAACTAAAACGAATAAAAGAAAGGAAAGAACAAAATGGCAAATGAGATTCTTATGATACATTATTTCTTAAGGATAGAAAATTAATGTTGAATGTTTTCTGATTTCAGAAAGGTTGCAGGGTCGTTGAGACGAGGGGACAAAGATAAGGGAGGCATAAATACTAGAAAAGGATTCAGCAGAGATAAGAAAGAGAGAGCTCGAGGGTGATCTCAAGGGAGGACATCACCTCCACAGCAATATACAATTGGGTGACATCGCTGATGTCCACTACGAGTACTGTCCCTGCTGTTGTTGCAACAAGGTGCTCTGGTTCACGATTTGAAACGTGCGGGGAAACAAAGTCACCCTTCGTACCATTACTTGGATCAAGGTGTAACCGAATCCATAGAAACGCCATTTCATTGTCACTATCTCATCTCCAGTGGCTTCCGGTACCTAAACCACTGCTACGTTCGATACACCTCTGAATGTCTTCACACATCCAAAAGGCGTGCGTGGTAAGGGCCCTTCTTAATTACATTCTTTCACAAATCAGCAATTTGTAAACAAAAATTGCATCATTGACTTGAATAATAAAAATTTTATATACTATGTTTCTTTTTATTGTTCTTTATGAAACGTAGCGTTTTAAGTTTCTAATAAAATATTTTAAACAGAATTTTGTGATTATATAATTATCTTACAGAGAGAGAGAAAAAAAAAAGAGAAAGATCTTGAAAGTTTTAACTAAACTACAAATTTAATTACAAGTAGCGTTCAATGAATAATTCTCTTGATCTATGTCACTTGTAAAGCTTTTCAGTTGCAAAGATATGAATCAAAAAAAAAGGAAAAGAAAATAAAGCGTTTTCAACAGAAGTAGTTGTGACAATTGTCAAAGTAAGGTTTCAAAGGAAGAAATAATCAAGTCATTGAATTCCTAATATCCATATGACAAAGAAATAACAAATTCTTTCCTTGTTTGCTATTAAATGAAAAAATACAAAATCAAGATTTTTATTCTTTAAGTTTCAAAACAAAATTTCCAAAGTAGAATTTGTAACAAATTTAATAGGCAGGCAAATGAAAACATTATTTTTATATTGCATTTCGCTTAATAAATTTATATTTGTTTATTATTGCTCCTGAAGGAAAAATATTGCTTGCCATGCTCGTTTCTCATGCACAGGTGGATGAGTCTGTCGGAAACATTTATTACTATATTTAAAGAGAAAAAATTCTAATTATCACAGAGAACTTTGTACAGAAAGCAATATAGTTTGTTTACTTTAAATTAATGAGCTTTTAAATTAAAAGTGATTATCAATATTTAAAATGAATAGTTTAAAATTGGCGCCATTTCATTTGCAAGTACGGAGTACCAACAATGAGTGAGGGATGGCGCGGCGATGCAATCGGTATGTTGACATCGAAATTGGTCTCAGTTTCGGTAGAATCTGAGTTGATATTTTTCAATTGTCACATCTGTAAATGTATAAAAGATATAAAAGTTCAATAGTTTACGCGACTTTGTTCTAAAGGCACGGTTTTTTTCAAGCCTTGTTCAGTGGAGCATATCGCGAGAAATAAATGTGTCCGTCAAAAACAAGCGCGCTTGTTGCGAGTTTAAGGTCGCCAATTTGTGAACGTATGTACACAAAATAAAAAATGTTACATCAGGAGTACCCGGATACTATTTCCATGCGTCTGTCACAATTTTGTCCTCTGGAGCCGTTGCCCGCCCACTTTTCTTTCATTTTCGAGGTTAGTCGAAATGCGTATCAATTATTATCACCCACTAACTTAGCATCTTCTTTCTGTGCAACTTTGTGTACGTGCCGAACAACACGTAACAAACTTTCATTTTTGTTTACCTTCTGCTCACTCAACTGAAACCATTTATTTTTTTCTTTTAAGATAGATAATCCGTAATTGTGAAGCCCTGTGATTTGGCTGAAATTAAAATATAATACTCCTAAAGTCTTATTCTTCAAATTCCTGCATTAAAAATCCTTGGTAACCGGGCTAATTACATAGATAATAACCTTTAAAATTGACCCTACAGTTGTTGTTTGCCATATAAAGCAATGTATAACCTCAAAATTTATAAACGTTATTATTTACGTAATTTGGCCGGATACCTATGTTTTTTGATGCATGAATTTATAGATTAAGACCTGAATAATATTCCATTAATTTTTGACAAAAATCACAGGTCAGTTATCAAATACCTTATAAATGCATAAGTCTGTCCTTGTCTTTATCTTAGTCACGGATTATCTACCTTAAATATTTTATTATACCTATGATATTGTCACACAATTAACCCTCCATTGGTCGCGCTATTTTTAGCGTCTTTGTTTATCAACAAAAATGACACTCGGACTTCTTCCTCTTGTTAGCGGTTAGCTAACAACGCGACCACTGGAGGGTTAAGGGTTGCACGCTATTGTTTGATACGTGGAAGACAAGGATGAAAAACATATTAAACATAAGTCTGTCTTTGTTTCTCAATATCAGCGTGTAGTATTCCTGTATTCGGCTTATAATTTCAATTTCTAAGAATTCTAGCAGTATACGTGAAAATTAAATCATTTGCAGGTTATGTCATTTTAGCGAATAACCCTTTTACTTATGTTAGTTTTTAAAATATTTTTTATAAACAGGTATTTGTAGAGATTTCATGTTTTCATTTCATTCAGAGATATACGAAAAATTATTCTATAATAATTATATAATAAAATAAAAATATCATTTCATGATAATCATATTAATCTTTATTGATTGAAATAATTAATATATATATTTTAATTTGTATTTTCATTCAATGATATAATATAAATTCATAAATACAAAATTAATTCAATTAACTTAATTAATTTAAGGTATTTAAATATATAATTTAATTCATCTTTGAAAATCAACATTTCAAAGTATGTATAATTAATGAACTCTACAATAAATATTAACATTATATAAATTATAAAGTTGAACTTTTTGAAATAGACCTACTATAGTTAAAATCGGTTATTTTCAGTTTCACGTTAGCCATGCTCTGACAATAGAAAAAAAAGAAATATTTGAATATTAATGAGAGAGAATGAAGGTTGCTATCATAACAACTCAATCATTTAAAAAATCTTGTTTTGAGAGGAACAAGTTTAAAATTTGTCTTTCTAATCTTTTATATATACTGTTTTACTAGATAAGTCGATTTTTTAACACTTTAAAAGGTTTGTCATCCATTTTTTATGAATGAAACTATAAAGGAGGCACCCCAAGGAATATTTTTAGAAAAATAAAAAATCAATTTTTTTAAAGTACAAAGTGTTCTACCAACTTGATATATATTATTATCATAAAGTTCAATTTTTATCAGGGGTATTTTAGACTAAACCCCCAGGGCTTGAATGGAGGTTCTGTACTTATTTTTAAAAGGAGTTTTATGATTTCTTCAACTTTCTTTTTATAACTTAAGAATCTTAAGAATATTGTTCGTTCATTGCCGAAATTTCATATGAAAATTGTTTACTTTTTGTAAATATATACACTGCTCAAAAAAAAAAACGGGACACCTTGTCGACGTCCAAAATTTGAGGATTTTCAAAGTGGGGCCATTTGCTCAATTTCCATTGTAAAATCAAATTTGAAAATTCCCTCTGGAGATACAACCCTCTATTTTAAGATGCTCCAACAACCAATTTTTTATCCTGTACCCCCACTGAGTTACAGCGACCGGAAGGGGAGTAGTTTTAAAGGATGAAAAACGGGTCAAGTTCAATGAGAC
>JABFQA010002557.1:0-11065 GCA_022817065.1 Probaryconus sp. ZL-2020
CTGACGGTTTCTTGAACTCAATATTTCAATTAGAGAAACTTCGTTTTCTTACAAGACTTTGAAGATTCTTCTTGTCGATGAAAATTTCCTGAAAGGATTTTTTTTATTAATTTCAAAAGTTGAAACATTTTTTTATTTGTAATACGAGATTGTAATAGTTTTACAATTTGTATATTTCGACGTAATTTAATCTTGCATAAACAATCTTTTTCGTCGATTAAAGATTTAAACTTCAGGATCCAGTTTGAACATCATCTTAATGAAACCAGGAATTCTATCCTAAATGAAATTCGTGTTTAATCAACGATTAGATAATAATTGAACTTAGCTGACTCCTCGGAAATTATTTGAGCCGGCACTCGAAGTTTGTTCCCTTTTCTCATTTCGCGGACATTAAATTGAACGTGCAATAATAATTGCAAACATTGGCTGCTTTGTTGAAAACGATTGTTTATTGCTCGTTGATTGTTTGCTCTCCGACAATGCAATTGATTTTGTCGCCCATGAGCGGACAGTCAGGGTCATTAAGGACAGCCGGTATGTATGTATTTCTGGGAAACCATTCGCGACATTCCTGCCCGTACGGAATTCTCAAATTAAATTGTTCGATGCCCTGTGGAATCGGTCGATACGATTATACGAACGGCATTTGCCGATGCACGGCCATTCAGCGGCTCTGGACCTATTGCGGGAGTCAATTTTTTCCAAAAAGAATAAAAGATAAAATAAAAACGTAACCCACTTCGCATTTTCTTCTTCTCCAGAAGTATTTTTTTTCCACAATAAAAATGACGCAATTAATACAAAATATTTTCTCTTCTCTTTTCATTCACGTGCCTTTTTTCAAAATGCATTGTTAATGCTACAGAATCTTTAAAGTTGAAAAAAATAAACGAAAGAAAATCCTGTGAAATTCATCATGAAAAATTTCACGATATCAATCACATTAATTATAAATAATAATTAAGTCCATTAAGAACACGGAACAGAATCGAAATGTTAATTAAAATGCAAGTCGTAATAAAATTTCGATCGCGAATGTCGCGCGTAAATGAACGTCGGATTTTATCCAGAAGTAATTTAATCGTTTGAAATTAATCCTTTTTTTGTCACAGTTGACAGTGCTGCACTTTCAACGACTGGGTAAAGCCTTTTTCGCGTGTGGCCTTTTTAGCTCGAAACTCGAGGCTGTACGTCATGTCGCAACGATAAGACTCGCCTATTAGGACTGGGAAAAAAAGGATCGAAAAAAATCCATCCTTATCGCTATTTCTATCGCGCAAAGAAAAATTCACCGCGTTACGACAAGTTCAGAATGTCCAATGTATTATAAAATAACGAAAAAAGGCAGGTTTTCAGATCGCTAAAAAAGAGCCAAATAAAATTCATTTCGTTAAATCGAATTCAGAGTTTTCAAAAAAGTTAAAATTCGACAGATTCTCATCGAATGTAATGAACGTTAACAAATGTTGTCAATGAATTTTACTGCAATTGATTGCGACAGTAATTTTCTTTTGTCTTAAATTGAATTTTCCATAAAATACTTTTGATTTAAAAAACAACCTTGATTTATATTAAATTATTACGTAAAAGTATCTAAAATTGGCCGGCAAATATGCCTTAAGAAACAAATCCTATTTATCGTTAATCATTTCGGTGCTCGACATACATTATGCAAACACATTACGCAAAAGTATTTGCCGTGAATTATACACTCAATTATTCGATAATGAAAACGTGTAAGCGCACTCCATTTGCCGCACGAAATAATTAAGTCTTATTTCTTAATCGAAATCAAAAAACCATCCGGTTCGTTTGAAAAATTCAAAATCATTTTCGTCATTGAGATACGTTCTTCAAGATAATCAGCAAATATGAAATCGCACCGCTCGCAAAAAGTATCATTTGAAATCATAAATTATAATTACAAATCAGAGAATTACTATCACGATCCTTTGATCGAGCTGCGGTAAACAAGTGAGGAAAAAAAAAAAAGTGAAAAAGTCCTCGATCAGATATAACAATATTCATGAAGGATGTTGATAAGTCGCTGGTCATTTCTTTAAAATATGTATAAAGGTCAAAGTCTTAAATAAAATTTTTCTTCTCTTATTCTTAATGGTTGGATTCCTGCTAATTGTTCATCTATTATTCATGATCATTACGCAAGTTTATTCCTTATTTTATGCATTTCCCTTAAAGGAAAAAACAAAAAAGTATTACGCGATACAATCCTCTGACAGATAGTTTTATCGGATTATCGAAAAAAAAGGAAAAAAAAAAACCTTTTTCCTAATTAATGCATTAAAAAAAAAAAAAAAATAAAAATAAAGAAATGAACCCATAAATTGTCTTGTTCCAGGTCTGGAGCGGGTAGCGGAGGAGTTGATGGGCCGTAGGAGATGGAAGCAATATCAAGACAGTGTGTACAGCGGCACTCGCAGCAGCGATTTGTCGACGCAACAGCAGCAACAATTACAACAAGGATCTCAGCAGCAGCGGCTTTTCCCCGCAAACGTGGGCGCGTTGGGGGCGTTGAACCAAGCGAGCCACTTGCGGGCTCCCCAGGTCCAGGTCAAGCAAGAGCCAGCCAACCTGAGGAAGCTCAGCAATCACCATCATCCTCAGGAAGAACAGCAGCCGGCTGGCCAGGACGAGGCGATACCTTGTCGAATCAAGCTAGAGATCGAGGCCACGGAAGTCACTGGCCCGGACTCCACGGAGACGGCGACCACGACTATCCCGACGACGAACAGCACGTCGAAGAGGCCGCTCGCGGACGAGAAGACGAGCAACGAGGAAACGCAAGAGCTCAACAACGGCAAGGACGAGGCAAACGACGAAACCGAGAGGAGACTCAAGCCTAAACAGGAGACAGACAAATCTGTTAGCCCGCTCCGAGAGAACGATTGCACGTATAGGGACACGGTCAACGACGCGGAAGGGACGAAGGTATAGAAGATTTTTTTATAACGATTTCTTTTTTTTTTTTATAAAATAGAACAGAGAAATTGAGTCCGATAGTTTGATATTCCACTAAAGTCTTTTGTTACGTTGATGATGGTCATTTTAGGATCGGACAGGAGAAGCAGCGTTAGAACGAATACAAGTGACGCCAGGCTTATTACGAGTAAAGAAGGAAGAAGAATTACAGGAAGTGCCAGGAGCTTTAAATAACGCGGAGGCGGCTAACACTAGGTTAGCGGTACCAAACGCAAAGGATTCGGAGACGATAACCGCAGACAACGCAACAGTACCAACAACGTTAGTTCCGTTTCTTGGTAGTCGACGAGCCAGTCCACCGCCTGAAGACTGGAAGCCACTAGACAAGTGCTACTTCTGTCTCGATGGCAAACTGCCACACGACGATCAGGCGCCCCTTGTAAGTACCCTTTTTCTTATGGTTACCATCAAAGAGCACAATTTCAATACTTGAGCAAAACTTCTTTAATCAATACTTCAAATCTAAATTTCGTTTTCTTTTCAACCGGCCGAAATGTATGGATAATATTACGATGAAACCATTTTTGATTAGAAGTATTGAAAACGAACTTTCAATCGTTGTTTCTAATTCTGAGGATAGAGATACGTGAAAAATTCATAACGCTGTTGAAAGTTTCTTAAATCAAACGCCTTTACTAATTCTGAGTCTAAGTCATTCCCCAAGCTTGCTTTGTACACTTACTACTATGTTTATATAATCTAAAATAACACTCACGACCTAGCCTGAGAAAGGCAATTCCGGAAGTCAGAAGATTAATAACCATGATATCAACGCATCATCGAAATTCAAAAATGTTTCAAGCAAATTTAATAGATGTATCAAAATGTAATCGTTTCATCACATCACAAGCCAAGAAATCGGGAAAGAAAAGCATCCATTATTGATACGAATTTGATTCGCTGCATTTCTCAATTACTCCTTTGATCCCCGTGGTAACTTATTCCATCCAATCCGACACGAAGCGTTGACTGAAAAATGCATGAACGACATCTTCAAACATTAGACACCACCGCCTATTCCCTGGGATCCTTCTTCTCTCGCCTGATGGTACTGATATCAATCTTCGATGAGCTCGCAGCGGCATTTTTAGAGCAATTGATTCGCGAGGAGGTAATGAAAAATGTTTTATTTATTGCCGCAGAGTCCTCAGAGTGACATCAGCAGTAGTTCGCGTTCAGCGGAGTCCCCGATGTCAGTACAAGTCGACCCCATGGCAGCATCTGTAGTTGTGGCCGCGCTAAGCGGAACTTACCCAACTCTTCTGCCACAATGGTGTCTGCCACCGAGAGAGACGCCACTTGTTGGCGTCCAGGCGCACCAGGACAACGCCACCACGGATCAACCTTTGGATCTCTCAGCCAAACCCAAAAATTCTCAGGTAATTATGATTCATAATCCATTACCATAGTTCATAAGATGGTCATCTTTCGTATTCAAATGTCATTTATTGGACGTTGAACACATTTGACCTTCGCTTAACATCACGTGCATTTCATCCCACCTTTATGTCCTCACTGGATACCCATATATATATACATACACGATGTTTCATCTCATTTTAATCAGACTTAAGTTGATTTGTGTGTTTAACTGTAATCTTATTTCATTTGTATTCCTCAAAGCTTCTTCAGAACCTTCATTCGAACTTCTTCTGACTTTCTGAGGACAATTTTAAAAACTTTTGCAATAGCTATTATTTTACGTTTCCTTGCATTCCTTTAATTTCAATCCTTTTTGCAATTTGTACGCAGAAAAACGATCTAGGAACAATTCCTAGTAAACTACAAAGACAAAAGTATCTTTAAAGCTTTTTCGAATAGCACTGGAAGGTCAATAAATTTTGTTATATTTTATGGTAATACTTTGATTGAACACATGGCACAATGCGTTATGATTGCTATGTAGTTTGGTACCTTTTACTGTAATTCGAGGAATCATTGCTCTAACATTTTTCTGCGACAAGTTAATCATCGAATAGACGAGATATAAAGATTCCTTTGTTTTATCGAATTTCAATATCGCAATTTCAATTTACGTAATGTTTCTTACTCATCAAATTTGTTCAACACTAAAAACCTAAGCAAATAGTTTAACGTATTTGCTTCCTCCTTTTGTATCTCTTATTAAGATAAAAAAAAAATAATAATAAATCCTCGGCGTTGGGAAATACGTCATAGTCCGTTTAGTCAATAAAATTAACCCCAGCTTTGCGAAATGAAAATTCTCCGGCGAAACTAATCTTTAAAAGCGAGTTACAGTCACGTATTTTTGTTCGATATCAGATTTTTTGTTGTTGTTATTTTGCCGTTTATTTTAAACCAAAATTTTCAAGACTATCAGCTCTTGCATTACGTCAGGAATTAAAACATATTTAACATCGCTTATGTTGCGGTCATAATATTTTCGATTGACGCAAATTTCTTATCCGGAAATTTTTACACTTTAAAGAAAAAACATTTATCAGCAGTCTTTCAATGCAGATGATGTTTAATTAAAAATTTTATTTCGCGTTAATGGATTAGTAATTATTCAACTATGTCAAACGTGCTAACGAACTTCCTTGTATTATAACATTTATAATTGCCTATCTAACATTTGCCAAAATTTGTTTTCTTTTACAAATTGTATATGATTAATCTGAATATAGATAATCGACTTGAAAATTTAATGTGAAAATGTGTATTGCAGGACAACAACATATCCTTATTAGAGCAACAGAAAATACCTCTTCGAATGCCAGCAGGCCTCGACTCAAAAAGCATCTTCAAGTGAGTAAACTTTCTATAAATCATAAAACATTTTTAATGATACTTTTTCTTTAACAAATAGCAAAATTTTTGCACTAAATTATTCGTAATCTCGTTTGGAACGTAAGCGTTCAATTTTTTCTTCAAATAAGAATCGTATTGTAGCCTTAATATGTTAACAACATTTGTAAGGAATTTTGTAGAGAAAATTTTCAAGAATATGATTTTGATAGTCATTCTTATTTGAACGTAAAAATAGAACCATGTACCACACGAGACACAACAAACTTCCTCATCACTTTTCAATTCACTATGCAGATAAATGCAGTACGAAGTTATAAATCATTTTTTGAATTTACTTCTTAGATCATATTCTAAAAAACGCATAAATGAAAAAAAAAGGCTTTTTATCACTTTATTCTGTAGATTAAATCCGACTAATTTCAATAATTGCAATCGATATTTTGAGTGTTGCAAAAGTTTTCGATCGTAAAACATTTTCATTTATTATTACTGATAAAAAAAAACTATGTAATGGTTAAATGATAAATTTAAAATAAAACAAGAACATTAAATTAAAAGTATAAAAATTATTTGGATTTAAGCTAAAGCGTGGCAAATTTTCGTTTGTGCTCTTACTTTAGAGTTTTTTGTTAACATTGAACAAAAAGGATAAAAAAGTTTCGTTGATCGCCAAAAATAGCGGCTAATCCACAAACAAAGGCGCGAATTTGATTCCGGCGTTTGTTTGCGCGGCAGGGTGTTAAACGCGCACGTGCAACTTGGAAGATCCGCGTTGGCGAAAATTTCGATTGAATTTCACGCAACGCTCGATAAGCCGCAATTTTCGTCGAACGTGTCGATGAATATAACGTGCCGAGATCATTTTTTTTTTTTATGTTTGTGTTCTTTTTTTTTTCCTTTAATTAACACGAATCTAATGACGTAAATCAACGCGACAATTTTCTTTGATTTTCTTTAATCGCAAAACTCTTGCATTTTCTGACGATTTTGTCATAAAAAGCAATTTAAAATTAACCGTCACTGAATTCGATCAATTTTTATTGCGTGATTCATTTCTTTTTTTTATCTATTTTGCTGAATTTTTATAAGTACCATACGATTTTGAAAATTCATCCGATTAGTTCCCGAAACATTGTGAATAAAAATTTCGTTTGATGCGTGCGCGTTACGATTTTGGCACAGAAATAAATAGAAAATAAAGTGCTTTCACGTCTTTTAACTTTATTATCTCATTCATTTTTTTTTCTTTAAGCTCCTTCTCTTACTTTGAAGTTTGTTTTTTCTCACATTTATCTCTGAGTTCTGTTACATTTAAATTTTTGTGTTCCTTATATTTAGAATCAAAAGGAGGAAGGACAGACAATCGGATGAAATTGTCACTACCATCAGAAAATAGTTAAGTAGTAAAAACTCTTTTATTTGACAAACCAATATCTGAAAGTTTTTTTCAAACGAAATCAAAACCTGACTTCAAAAGTAACACGAAATATTCCTCTATGACTATTTTTGTTGCGTAACTTCTTCTGGCTTAAAAAGACGGAAAGTCCATTCAACGACGCAGTACGAATTAGAATTTTTATTCAGTCTATTTTTAAGCCGTCTTTTTAAGCCTCTCATTGAAAATTCAACAATTTTCAATCCAACTAATAACTATCTGCACTTAATTATAACTAGTTCCGCGTGAATCATTACAAACTGAAAAAAATTCGCTGTTGGAACAACAGGAATGACTCTATTCTTTGACATCTATATAAGACAGTCTGAACTGTTACTCCAACAGTTTATTTTTGTATGGGCATCGTTTTATTTTTGCATTCCATTATCTTGAATGTAAAATTGCAAATTTATGCAGAAAAAAATTGCTGCAGAAAAAATGACAAAAATTATTTCTTATCGGCTTCTAATAAAGTGAGATAAATTTTATATACATTTTATTTTACAGGTAATTTCACTTCGCAAATTTATTATACAATAATTATAAACATAGAAAAAGAGCAAAGTATAATAAATCTAACAATAAATTAATAAAATCTTTGCCAAGGATAAAATAATATATATATAACCATCCTGGTGTTCATTCACGATATTTCTATATTTCGTATCGCTCATTTTTGTGTTGTATTAATCGTAATTTTGTTGCTCATCGTTTACAAGTTTTTTTTTTATCGTTAAATGTCATTGTTCTCGTTGTTAAAGATACATACATCGCTTATCAGCAACAGAAAATGCAAACATTCAATGCATTATGCATTTCAAAAATAAAACGAACTTGGATTTATGTGATTATGTATATACAGATATTTCATTGCAAGCTTCTTTTTTTCGAATTCCTGACTACGTTTAACGTTTTCATTATTATAATTGTTATTATTTATGCATTAATAAGTTAGATGTACATATTCCTAACTTTCTGAAACACTGGCAATGTCTTTTTTTTTTTTTTTGTTTGTTTTTTGTCAGTTCTTCGTGCAATTATACAATGAACATTGATAATTGAATTGCTAGAAATAATACTTTGGATTGCTAAAAGAACAATACAAAATATTTGCACTGATATTGTGATAAATTCGTAGTGCAAATTTTCCACCAGAATTTTCAGATGAATCTACGTTATTTGGTGCCAAAAATTTTGAGTAAAAGCATAAGTAGAACTGACATCGTGTTTTTCGTGATGAACTCCATGGCCAGTGTCAGAGCATTCTGCGCGTCAAATTTTTATCATCTTCTATTATTAGTACGCGCACTGTAATCTGCACCTCCCAACTCGTCCAAGGCGCAAAGTACCCCTCCGTGTCGCGCGTGTTCCCGTGAATATGCGTATTCGCCAACAACGCGTGCCTCAGAGTGCGCTATTACATATTCAACATTCTTAACGTATACGTCATACGGTGCATTCCTATTTATTTTCAATTTTTCCGTTATATTAAAAATCTAATATGTCCTGTTCAGATATTTTATCTGGCGCCATTTTTCGCCTTACAAGGCGTCAATTAAAACGAAGAAAATCATCCACAATAATACGTACAATGTTGTTCCATTAGCAATCTGAATCAAAAAGGATGAAATAGGAATCAGAAAGGTTTTTTATAAAGATTGAAAATGCTTTTATTTTTAATTTAATAAATCAAAGATTAAGATCGTTCAAAGACCATTCGCGAACGTTGTTACCGGTTTTTCAGTGGGAATCATGTTTGCCTTAAAGAATGAAACCCAATGAACATCGTCAAAAGGAAAAAAGAAAAAATTTCATCAGCAACAAAATAAAAGTCGCGACAATAACCAGCGTTGACTTAAAAATCCATGAAAGTTCGTACAATGCATCTTATACTCCACGCCATGCGCTCCACTTTTTGTATTGTTATTCGAACGATTAAACTTTAACATTCAACGATTCTTACGTGACGTAACCTACTTTGCGTGTCTTTTATGGCCAGGATTTGTACGATGATCGACTCGGAGCGCGTATTTGCGCTAGCTTATTTTCATATAAATTTCGCGAAATGGATTATTCATTCAGATTGGGGAAAGAGAGAGAGAGATTGACAGAAAGAAAAAGGGAAAGATAAAGAGGGGAGAGATAACACTCGCAATTTAATACATATATTATTCGTCGAGTGGTCGGCTTTTATCGCGACAATAAATTAATAAAGCCCGAAATTGTCGAACGAACGTTCGAATAAATTTGATTTGCAATTGTAAACTGCACACAAGGTCGGAAATTTAATTCGATAGTGATTGATCTAATCAAAGTGGAATGCCCGATATACATACACATGGATATATAAATGTAACGCGATGTGCGCTTATGTGGAGCATGAGCGGATTGTCTGGCGCATGCACCCTCTGCCCTTCCTCCCCCTCCGCCCCAGCACACCAAGACCGCGCAATTAAACGGCGTGATAAGATATATCGGCATGTCACGAAACAGAGCCTCGAATCAACATTGTCCATGACGTGAAATTTTCCGACCCCCGTTGGTAGGCTGTGGCTCAATGCGCGTCTCTCGCCGGTTGCTAACAGCATTTCGCATTTTCTTGTTCGACGCTCGAGTCATGTTTCCGGAATTCCTTGACACAGATACATCAAGAGAAACATAAAGCACACGTCTACGCGTTACGAAATGCCCGACCCAAATGTCTCGCGATACCACTTTGAAAAAGATCTAATGCGGTTTTCATGTGGTATTGATTTATATTTCGAGGACTACTGAAATAATTAGCCTCGTGGTCTTTGACTCGGGGAATGAACAATTCGATGGACAATTTTGGAAAAAAAAAAAAAGAATATTTTTTTACGAACGAATAAAGATTAAACGAATAAAGATTATTTAATTAGGATCGTTTCTGAAAAATCTTTGACGAATCGTTTCCTCTTATCGTCCCACACTGGGAGAAAGATTGTTGGAAAATGTACTATACTGCATGGTAGTCTGGAACTATGTGTCATATTATAAAGCTTTATACCACACAGTATTGGAAAAAATATCACAATTATGGTATAAAGTCAAAGCTTTGTTGAAATTTTTCGACACTGTGTAGTATAAAACGCTATAATATGACACATAGTTCCAGAGTCCCATACAGTGTAGTAAATTTTCCAAAAAATTTTTTTCTCACTGCACCGCAAAGAGCGTCGTTGCTAATAAACAACGAGCAAAAATTAATGAAACTCCGTGCGGCGTTCTTGAGTGAACGCAAAATAAAAATGTCGATAAATCGAGTACGGTGGTAAGTGTTCTATCAAGTCTAACGTTAACAAAATCCGCTTTTATCTGCGAACGACGTCGGGTCGACGCACTCGCGGAAGCAGCTTGATCCACGATGACTGACAATCGAGGAGAGGTCGGTGGGCCAACGTTTTTGCTCCTAATCTTATCGCCGCGACCAGACAAATTGCTGCCCCTTCTCTTCATTGTGTGTGCCACCTCCCCCTTCGCGCGATCCCACTCATCGGGCCATTGTCCCACTCATTCATGCGGGGACGAACGGGTTTTGGATAATAATCGTTAATCGCTCCGCACTTTTCACATGTTTATCACTTGCCTGGGCGCGGTCATTCGACAATTGCTTTGGCAAAATGTTCGTACGCTGTGAAATTTCCTATTTGATTTTTACTTTTATTTTAATATTCCTGAAAAAAAAAATCTTAAAGATTAAAAAATTAATATCAATCATTTATAGTCTACCGTTGAGATTTTTTTTCTGCGCAACATTTACAATGAACGTTATAGTTTTTTATACAATTCTTTTTAAATAGACTGGCAGTTTATAAAGAACATTAATAATCGTTA
>JABFQA010002558.1:0-11065 GCA_022817065.1 Probaryconus sp. ZL-2020
ATATCTAATTGTTGCTATTCAAATTCAATGTAAATAAAGTGAAAAATCAAATTTTTTACAGAGTACTTAATCATCCGTTAATCAGGGTGCATAGATGATTTATTTCCATTCTTTAATAAAAGGCGTCCTACTGTGCACTTAACGTGCAAATTAATCACGTCGAATGCCAACTGTTAATATTCTCGATCATCCGCAAATAAACAGAAGTCTAAATGGCAGGTATTCCACGAACGATTCACGATGATGCTCTAATGTCTTGGAATTAATATTTATTAAAAAATTAGAAATTAGAACTAAAAAAATCATGCATCCTTAAATTCACCAACTTAGTTGATATATATATTTGTTTGGCATATATTTGTAACAAAGGACTTAATTAAATGCGAAAAAATGTTTTCTATAGTTTGTGTGGGCGTCAGAAAGAGAAAATGAAAAACGACGTCTCAAGTTTTGACTTGGATATCGCGTAAGTCTTGTCGAGCGAGATTACGAGTAAGTCGCGACCCGGAATTCTGAATGAAAGCAATTTATCATGGAGTGCTATCATTAGTCTTCAGTCAGAGCCAAAAATCTTCATTTGCATCGTACCTGTCGCGTCAACATTGTCGCGAAGCAATTTCAACAGTTTTGTGTACTCAAAAATTAAAAAAGACCGATAATCTTCTTCGAGCTGTCTCCCTTTGGTGTTGTGGATTATACGTGTGATCGTTTTATCGAATCTGCCATACGATTTCGTTTTAAACAAATTAAGGGTTAAGGAAATAAATTGAGATTAATGTTTGCGAGGAATGTTTGCGTATTTCAGAAGGTCGTTTTTAGAAGATGTCGTTTCAATGTCATCAATAACAGCCAATAAAGAGACATCTGATACAACATACTTCGGAGAACCAAAGCCAATCTGAGAACGGAAACTATCTGAAGCTGCTTCCCGGCGCACAGCGATAGCTGAGACATTGAAATATGGTCGCCCCAAGTGATACTGTCCGAAGGTATTATAATGATATAGTTTCATGTGTGACCCCCAGTTCGATATTAATGGCCACCCCTTGACCTTATCAACGCGAGCAATATCATTTCAAAAAAACAAAACTCATATTTTTAATCTCAAAACAAAGACATTCATACAATAAAAAATTCACGCGCTTTCAAATCCGAAACTGAGGAACTTGGGCTATAATTATCAACATGTTTCCGAAGAATAAATCATAAAAAAGGTTTTCAAGCAGTCTATTATTTTTCAATTATAATTATTAAATATTTCGGATGATTTATATCTCAGTCAATTTATTTATAAGTTAAATATTTCTATCAAGGAAAACAAAATTTTGTTTAGTTGAGATATTTTTGGAATTGATAGGAAATGTAACGTATCTTCATTGGATGAGATTAGAAAAGTTTATATTATTTTTTATCTGAAAATAATTAGAAACAAAAATGAAACACAATCTTCCGTTTCTTTTAGTAGCAAAATAAATTTCTACTCAGATAATTTGTCAACATTATCACTGTAATAAAACTGTCACGCACTACTACATTCTTGTCCCAACTAATGATTCTTGAAACCAACTTCAAAACATAAATCACCAAAAATAATCAGAAAAATTTTATCAAGGACCTCGAATCCTAATAACTGGTCGTCTCTTAGCGATTTATCGATCTGTCTGTTTTAATCGCAATTATTCTGGAGAAACTAAAGGAATCGTATGAATTTAATGAGTTTCGCAGCAGGTACGGCGTTCTATCACACGCCACGATTTTTCGTAGCGGGTGACAGAACCAAAAATACGAAGGCACATGAGAATCGTGGCGAAGGCACGTGCCTCGAGTTGGTTCTTTGACTCCCGTTGGGCTTGCAACTATTTCCGCGTGATGAGGAAATTGTTTCTAGCTATCTGTTCGCTGCGGGAGTCAGGATGGCTTGTCGTCTCTCAGCAGGCGCTCGCCCTCGCGAATCCGTAGTCGTCATTTAGAATTTTGACTACGACGTAACAAGAAACCTCTAGCAGCTCGATTGTAATCGAATAACCCCACTGTGACTACGCGTTTGATTGATGGAATATCTAACTCTATGGACTCTGACTCCACGAAATTTCTGGTACTCGATTAAAGGCGCATCTCAATGCTTGACGTATTTCAAACTGGAATTTCATTTTGTTAAATAGTTTCAGAGTAAATAGCACAAACTTTGTAATGCCATGGAAAATTGATGGAATGTAATTGCGGCTTAAGAATTCAGCCATTCAACTCGAACAGGGAATATTGATGTTTCGGCATTAATCGAGAGTTTATTAATGGAACGTGCTTTTCATTTTAATGCAACAAGATAAAGTTCGTGTGATATTTTTACCTTTCGTTACTATCTATAAATTCTCACAAATCCCAAACCCTCGATCTTATAATCCTTTTCAAAATAGTAGCATACTTAATTCCTTTAAACTTAATAAGCTGCATCATTTTAGGAGCTCACAGAAAATTCAAATTAATTAATGCTCTTCGTTCGCAATCATATTAACATAAATATTATAATTCTAGATAGTTATTCCATAAAAAGTAATAGCTTTTTAATTAATAAATAGGAACAGGTGAAGTCTTAATTCTAGACAGTAGTCAGCCTAATGGCGATGCAAAAAACATTGTCTATTTCTAACCCTTGCCTGGCCTTCTCTATCCAGACAGGTGCGAGACCTTTAACGAATGAATCGAGATATTCAAAAAAGTCTATAAGCCGTCAAGCTGGGTCTACGAAAGGCTGCGATTACTAATATCACTGCAGTTGTAATCAGCAAACGTGCCATTCACACGCAACAAGCATTCCCGAAGATTTCAACCTTCTAATGAAGCAGCTGCTATTCGAATCTAACCCCATGAATGTTTGGCAATCGTAGAAACCCATTACTTCTAGTTTATTCAGATCATTCTTTTATGCATTTTTTTTTTTTGCATTTGTACTAAATTTATGGTTATGGATTCAACCAAACTGGTCACGGCAGGCTTCAACACGTTTTTCTCTATTTGCAAGACTGCAATATCACGTTCGATAAGTTGAATCGAAACTCTAAAATCCTACAGAATGCTCAATTCAAAAATCATTAAAATGCATATACTGTAAATTCACATTGATTATAATAGATCAATTCAGATGCTCATCACACCGACTGTAGAGCTATAATTTTGCAGTCCGTTATTTAACTTCGACATTGAAGCTAGAGTTAATTAGAATTTAGTAACTATGATTTACAGCATTTTGAGGATCCGTCGTAGGCGTCAAACTCGTTTTCTTTCCATTAATACTCGTGATAGTATTTAGTTTCCACCTGCCTGAAATGGCTGAGCTATTTGGAGGCGTCGACCAACATCGAACCGAGATTCTAGGCATCTCGTCTACACTTTTTGTACGTCTCGAAACCAGAAAAGAAATCAGGATATCTACTAATACGTTTCCTAGGTCTAGATTCACCTGCTACTTTTGTACCACGGCCTTGGGTAATTACCCCTGGCGTGGGGATCTATGTAGATTGAATTTAATGGATCCATATTTCTACAATATTTTTCTATCAGCAAAGTATAGATATATAGGAGGTTATTGACATTGTTGGACATTTCATAACTCCAACATTCGAAGAATCATCAGCGAATAATATCGAGAAAAAGATGTGCCGTTATGCAAAGAAACGGTATCGAAAAGGTGCGACTGCTCTTGGAACTCGAACGTTCGGCAAGCGTTTATCGTCGCAACCCCCCCGGTAAGCGGTATACATAATTTAGCTGCGGAGTGAGCTGCGGGCGCTCGTTCCACCTTCGCCTTCCTTTCGCCGACGTTCGCTTGTAAAGGTACGACGCTCATTTTGCACCCTTTCTCACAAGTGCCTTTCGCGTTTATTCCACACGAACGCCTTGTGGCAGATCTCAGTTTTCTGCATGCGAAAGAGTCAGCGTGAAGTCGTAAAGACCGGGTTGACCCGCGATCCGGGGAAGCTCGAACACGCACCGCTCCGCCGCGGGTTCTTGCGCGGCCGTCCGCCCAAGCCTCGCGAGACTATTTTTCATTACCTCCGTAGGCCAATTTCACCGTAGGAAGAGGCCCCTTTGTAACAACGTAACGAGACCAACAACTTGATCACTTTGCCAAGCGGAAAATTAGCCCCGATTTAGCGGGGAGTTACTTATCCCACGAGATATAAGGAGATTGCGAAACAACTATTTATGCATGTTATTGCTATTTAGAAATGTTGTAATGACTGGGCAACGCGGCGTTCGGCTGATTACGAACGTGAGATTACAATGCATTATCTTGATTGACGGGGATGATAAAAGTTGGAATTTGTTGAGCGGTGTTACAATTTTTACCTACTTATGAAATTGCCAAGTTATTACTTTCCGAGAACTGAGCCCGATATGAAACTTTCAGTGCCATTATTTGTTCGCGAAACACAACGAGAATCATCTCGTTCCGATTAAACTTCTAATTCATAAACGTTGAGTTATCAGAGTGCGATCTTTCGAGAAATTATAAATACATTCATCTGACATTGAATACATATTTTTTTTTTTTTTTTAAGTTAATTGGAACAATTTACAATGCAATAACAATTTACGATTTGCAAACAATTCACTTAATGCACAATGAAACGTAAATTAACATATAATGCATTGTAACAATAAACGTATCTATACTAATGATAGATTAATTTATAGCTACTAGAATTAGAAAGGATATTATATATTATATTATTATTTAACATTAAGAGCAATGACGTAAATAAAGAGATAGGTTATAAAAGGAGCGAGTATTAGATTGGTGGGAAAAAATAATAAGGATCTCTGCCAAAATGAGACACGCAGCATTGCAGAATCGTGTAATTAATGAGGAATCTCGAACGAAGGACTCGGCAGTTCTGTAAATCACATTTCAGGATCGGCATCCTTGTAGAGTTCGTGAGAATCTGCGAATAGAGGTTCTCAAGGCTAATGTATTATTACAGACGTAACGAAAATGGTATGATTCGAAACCCTTTGAGTTGAATCCACGAGAAAAAGAAATTGTCGCTAATGAACTTGCAAACTTGTGATTACTCCGTAATTGTGCATATGAAAAGCATGGAATGATTTTAAAATAGATCAAATTTAATTTGGTTCCATGTTTCATACCATTAACGTCATTATTTTCGATAAACATTTCACCGAATATTGTAATTATCTAATTGACTCTCATAAAATGAATATTATTTTTTCATATCATATTAAGATAACATTGGGTTAAAACTATTGTCTTTGTTTAAACGTACTGCAATTCATAACAATGAGTCATTTAGACATAATTTTGCGGAGTCTAATTTGAACCTCTTATTCTTCGCAGATCGGATGATGTAAAAGTATGAAGGAGGGGAGAGGGGATGCCGAAGCGTGGCGGAACGTGTGCCTATTCGAAGGAACGTTAGGCTTCGATGCCTCTGGGTGAAGCGATTATCTTTCATCCCAAACCATATAAATGTGTTTGAAACTCAGTAAACTATAGACGCTAAGATCCGTGTAACTTTCATTAAAATTTGCGATATATCCTGTCCCTATACACGAGAAAAATGCCATTCATTTAAAAAATGATTATTTTGAAAAAAAAAAAAAACACTTACTTGGGAAACTGCAGAATACTGGATACTCTCGTCCTGAAAAAAATAAAAAGTTTATTGTTAATAAAAAAGTATATTAAGAATTTAATAATAATTATCGTATTATCGCGGAATAGAACCTGTTCTTTTTAAAAAAAAGTTAACGATTGAATGTGATAAATTCAAAAGAGAATATTTTGGTGCTTATTATTGTGGCATTCGGATAATGAAAGGCACCTCCGATAAGCATTTTGTCAATTTAATGTTTACGTAAACTAGTTTACGTCCTGCCCTCGTAATATATTTCAATGTTAATATATACGTTCCGTAGAGATATCTAATCTTGATTAGAAGAATCTGATAAGCACATTTTTAGACTCAGCTTATTTATATTCAACGATTTTATTACTCTTCCAAGGCACGCCGCTCACGATATGATCTAGTCCTTGATAATTAGCTCGCGTACTACGGCAGTGCCGAATTATAATTAATATTTCCTTATGAATTTCAGCTTGTATTTTACCCGTTCAAATTATAATGAATTATTTATTAGAGATCAAAAGAAAAAAGAAATCAAATTAATCTGGTAGTAATTTTGGAAGGCTGGATTGTATCGCTAATATTTTTAAGATGAAGAAACAGAAACAATTTTAAGGCATTAACAATATTTCCTAAATATTCCCTGTTTAGTTTTTGGACTTTTAAATTATCTAAATTATTTTTTAATTAATTTCGCGTTACGTTTAATTTAATAATTAAGTGCAGTTGATTAAATAAAAATAATATCATGTATATACAGTTTTCAAAAAAAAAAAAAAAAAAAAAAAAACATGTTTATCGTGGAATGAAAAATGATAATGCTTTGTTTCATTTTGTTCTGGTTTGTTTCATCTTTACGTTTAAAAGGCAAAAAACATTTATAAGTATATTTATATGTACAACTGCGAGATTACGGTTACATTACAAAGCGCTCTGGTGTTTCGAGCGTATTTGCATACAGACGCGTCTCATTTCCGCTTTTGCCCAAATGGAGGTCGTAGAGCCGTTAGTGTGGTCGATCTCCTCGCGGATGTAAAACGTGTATCGTTCGGACGTGTAAAACAATGTGCCTGGATACGTCCAGAGCCCCAAATTCATAAATTATACAAATCAAACTATCCACGTTATGTGGCGCTTCGAGCTGTGATTCTGATTTCATCTCAAATCGGACTCGAAATCTTGGGAAAATTAGAAAGTAGAAATGACTCTTTTTGTATAATGCCTTTCAGCGTGTAAATGCTATCTGTTTATACGCCAACCGAAAGCATGTACATTTAGACGACGACGACACCGATCCCAATTTTGCATAACTGGTTCAATTTCAGATTCAATCGAAATCACTACTCAAAGATCTGCGTCATTATTTTTCAAGAGTATTATATATCATGTGTATATACTTAAAAAAGACAGATAAATCAGTGTCTTATTGTAATATTTATTTAACACTGCTGAAAAAAAGCTGTCTCATTTTTTACAAATATTTCATTTTTCATAAACACAACTTGAGGCTCATAAAGAAAGAAAGAGCGAAAGAAAACCATTTAAGAAAATGATTTTTTAAATGCCCGTTACCATTTGTCTTATTCGAAAGCTTCGAAAAGCCTTTAGAAATTTACGTGTCGATAAATAGAGTATCAATAAAATACTAATATCAAAATAATACTTTCTACCAAAAAATAATAACCTGAAATTCCGTAATACTTAATCGTAAAAGTATCTTTTCTCTCTGTATCTTTCTCACACGCACAGGGAAAAGCAATTTCCATTGTAATTGGAAATTCCACGGGGTCCGTCAAGGAAACGTTTAATAATTCCGCGAATGGTATTTAAGGGGCATTCTTCTTTGATGATAAATTATGTTTCTGGCTAACTATAGACGAAATAACTCCCCGGTGGCATAGGCGAGCGTTTGTTCCAGGCAGTGTTGTTTCGCGTTCCGGGGATATATGGCAGAGTTAGTCTCTCTCCTTCCTATCACTTCGCGAAATTCGAGTCTGAAAATATGTTTCCTTGAAATTTGCGATGGAAACAAAGTTTGTCCAAAGTAAGGCCGGCGTTCCTCATCGGCGTCGCGTTCCGCAAACACGAGGCGCGTTACAAAATCACATTCCGCGCTCACGCAAACCAAAGAGGATAGCCGCCGGGAAATTACGTCTCTTCTCCCGTCAAATAAATGCGCTGGCTCTCTTTCTCCGCGTGTCTCTTTCTCTTTTTCTATTTCTCTCTTCCTCTCTATCTCCCTCCCTCTCTCTCTTTCCCTTCCGGATTGCATAAACCACCCACCGCGACGTTGTTACCTCCCCTCCCCTTACCGCGTTCCCCTTTCCTCTGTGTGTCTCTCTGTCCGTCTCTCTCAATATCCGTGACTTATTTATGCGTTGTCCGTGCTTTCTACCGCCGCAACCAAGTGGAGAAACTCTACCTCACCCTGGCATATTAAATATCCCGGGCAGAGAGGTACCCTTCCTACGGAAATGCTCCCCAAATGGTTTTGTCGACAGCCAGGAAACTCCATACCCCCTGCTTATGTAACTGTCTTATGATTCGAATTTTTTTTTTTTTTATTATTTTATTTTATATTAGTTTTGTTTTAAGGATGTTAAATCGATGAATGGAAATCAGCAACAAAGAGTAATCGTGAATTTATTTAAACTTATGATCAGAATAACAAAAGACGATTTAATGTTGGCTTGGAAAAAAATTTTTTGTGCACAGAGGGAAGAACAATCGCTGTTAATTTTCGCGAAAATGTGTTTTCGAGTTTGGCAACCATTCGGAATAAATTATGGTAATGCCAACAATAAATTTTGCAACACCAATCACAATTAGCAACGGTTACAAAAATTATTTCTATATTTACAAGGATACCATGATATTACAAAATATCTCCTTTCTCTTGACGCTCTAACAGCCACTCTCTTTTAACGATTGCCACTTTCATCTTCTAAATATGTTTTAGATAATTCCGAGTTTAGAGTACCAAAACTTTAAACACGAAAATTTTAGAACAAATAATAAACATTAATTTGTCGCGCTGAAAAAAAAAAAAAAAGAACGGTCTTTTATTCGGAATAAACAGAAGCAACTTTAAGCAAATATTGATGATGGCAAATAAAAATAAATGTGAAGAATCTACATATGAATTAAAGATTAATGAATGGCAAGAGCAATATGCAGAATAAGAGGTTCGAGCCTTGGCGAGCTAATTGTTTTCTACTCGCATTGAAAATGAACGTGTCTTCACACGAATTACGTGCTTAGACACACCAGGCACTCGCGTAAGTGATCCTAAGTGAACCTAAGGCGCGCTCAAGGAAACCACGCGCGAGTAATCCTAGATTAACCCTGAATTATTTATGCCGCCATCGCGCAAATAAAGACAAATACTGTTTAATTATTTCACGCACAGACGTTCATAATTTATCACCTCGGCGCGAGCAAATTCTTACTTTCTTTGTTTTGCCAACAAAGACAATCGTAACCGATCAATTTATGTTCAAACGAAAAGAGAATAGATTATAAGCCTGTCAAGATTTTTTCTTTCATTTTACACGACTATTCTATTATCGTAAATTTTATTCAATGTTACAGGAAAATAATAACATTTGCGTGAAATGGCGGAGAAGTGAAAATTAGATGAAATATGTCTCTGAAGTTCTCATCGATAATTGCAAAAAGGAATACAATCGTTTTTAAAAATTTGCAAAATCTAAAGATTTTGCAATTTCTTCAGTGAAATTTTTCGTTTTGCAAATTTTTCGATGAATTAATCGTTGAGAACTTCGGATACACGATGAAATGATTTTTGGAGGGTTTGTCGCGATACGTTGCAAAAAGGGACAAATTCAGTAACAATGGGAAAGATCGTGTGGAGAGCAGAATCGTCTCTCTTTTGCGGCCTACGTATGTCCTCGATAATAACAGTTATGAAACTTGACTGCGATAGTGAAAGTGGCGCAAACTATACGTTTCACAACTACGCGTCAACGGCAAACGCGCGAGACAATCTCCGCCGAGATTCGCGTGAGAGAGAAATTAAGATGAGACTCTGCGAAAACGACATTTTCGACTGTAAAACGAGACCCCGTCGGACAACGGCTGTTGCGAGCGCTGGCTCCCGAACTTTTACAATGGCCCCCCCCCCAAAAAAAAAAAAGAAAGAAAGAAAAAAAAAACCACCTCCTCCTCCCGCGGATCGTTACGTCATTAGAAGAGAGTTGCGTCGCTTCAAACTTACGCAACAAAGTGGAGGATTTTTACCTTTTTGCGATACTTTCTGTGGGGTTCAAATTTTTTTTTTTTTTTTTTGCAAAGTGAAGCCGCAAAAGAAGTTTCCCCTTTCGTTTGTTTTTTCAAAGAATTGCAATATTTAATGATGAGACAATTGCGCGAACGATAGAGACGCTGTTTACTTTGGAAATAAATGGCAAAAGGAAAATAGCAAAGCGGCAGGTTGTGCAGTAAAAGTCGAACGACCTCGCCCAGGACAATCTCTGCATTCTTTAAAGGTTCTCTCGGCTTTGATCTTCTCTCTTTTCTGCGATCGGCGCCTCTCCCCCTCTCCCTTCCCCCCTCCCCCTTTTAAATCTCCTCGCCTTTGTCCGCGCGCGATGACGATGATTAATCCATTGTGAAATCAAGCTAACGGCATTCCGTTAACCTGGTTCCTTGTCTCTCGTGCGAAATACGCTTGACGCCAGCGAAACGGACGCCAACGTCATGAATGCCCGATTACAGAACTATCATTCTCATTGCAAATGCAACTTGTCATTTTCGCTTTTTTTAGGGCAACGATACTTTTTTTGTTTTTTTCATTTGTCCGAAGTTTGCAAAGCAATTTTTGAAAATTATTTGGTTGGTTTAATTTTTGAAAGTTATTTTAATTTTTTATTAAATTTAATTTAATTGTGAATTGTTTTCACTTATTTTTGATAGTGAAATTTTGATGTTTAAAGTGCATTTGAAGTGTTTCCATTAAATTCATCTAAATAATATACCAAAAAATATTGAATACTTGAGCAACGCGCAGTGTGATTTTGCGAAAAAGTAAAAAATAGTTATTATGCAAACACTATCGGCGTTTAGTAAAATAAATTCAATATTTCAACAACAACATTGTCAGCGCGTTAAAAATACCGAATGCTGTTCATTCGTTAAAGCGGTATTAGTTTGTTTTATATCATTTTATTTTCACGGGCCATTATTTCAAAAAAAATCTCTCTCTCTCTCTCTCCCGTGCAAAATAAACAGCTGCAAAAACGATACTCGCTGTTTAACGCCGTTAAATTATTATGCGCAAATTATTCAATTAATTTGCATAATTCATACATGGCGTGCGATATAACTGTACTTTAAATTATATTAGATGCAGAGACTACGGAGTAAAAGAATTAAAAAAAAAAAAAAAAAAAAAAAAAACT
>JABFQA010002559.1:0-11065 GCA_022817065.1 Probaryconus sp. ZL-2020
CTGTTTACTGTCAAATAATTTCAAATTTATCAACAAATAACGTCTTTAAAATATATTTAACTAAAACTTAATTTTTTATTTATTATTTTATTTAATTTATTATTGTATTTCAATAATAAATTATTCAAGAGAAGTTAGTTGCTCTGAATTTCTTGCCTCCAAGTTAGAAAAAAACCTTGAACAGCATAACCAACAAAAAACGTACTGTTTTTTTCATAACAATACACAGATTTTAAGTGGTAAATATAAAACGAACCTTTTACCAATTAGTTGAAAAACAATGGCATCTTTGTACTCTTAAATTCATTCCAAATAGCTGCCAAATTGACAGAGATTAATTTGTCCTTCGAACTAACATTGACACTAGTAATCACTTTAAATCACCATTTCAATTCAAAACACTTTAAAAAAAAAAAAAAACCAGTTCCCACTTTCAAAAAGAACTGTCACTTTCTTTTTTTTTCAAAAACAATAAGCAGTTAAATATCATCTTTCTTGTAATCTAGAAAATATAACTTTGCAAAAATTTCAAAAGACCATTTGACCTTGAAAATGGCAGTGCCAATTTAAAACACACGGAATCTTCTTTAAAAGACAAAAACTTTTGTAACCTATTTTTTATAAATTGTCAAGAAAAGGTTTAATAAGGTTCTCGTGTGTTAAAAAATATAAGTCAAAACAGAAAAGTAAAAAAATTTCAGGTTATCTCTCGTTTTGTGACCTTTCGAAATTAAAGGCTTACTGTTTTGACAAAACGAAAGGGAGAATCAGCTGAGAGTGTGTATCGGTCGATCTCGGCTGAGTTTTTGTCGTGAGCTCGGGGTTGTTAATTCGTGGCGGGGATTGTTTGCGGATGGTTCGGTTGCCTATAGATAGGGGCCTACGTACCTTGTCGTCCGATAATCCCGGGCACCGCTTTGATCCCGAAAACGGCAACTCTGATCCACGAACGAAACGCTCCTCGTAACACACTCACAATGGAATCTTCCAGTAGACTGACGAGGATCGTACCGGCGTGTTATTCCCCTCTGCCGTGCACGCCCATGAACAGACCGAGAGATCCCAATTCTGGGATCATCGGTTATTGAAACAAGAGCTCCTCTTAACAGCGGTGCCGACCGAGGTCGATCAACTTAACAAGTTATCGCGCGAAATTTAGCGACAAATTCGCGAGCTGCCTTCAAGGCTTATCTGCAGTAAAATTGCCCTAAAAGCATCGCCGTTGACAGCTCTTCGAGGTGATCCTGACCTGCCTCGCGACGCCGCTCGGTGGCGACATCAATCGGGGAAACGCGCGAAAGCTCGACGCGGAATCGCCGATTGTCGCGAATTCCCGTTGACCATCGCGCGAAAAGCTGCGCGCGAGATTTGATTACAGTCGATTCGTATTTCAGTACGCGTTGAAAGATATTTCATTTCAATAAGAAATATATAATATTATTGAAAATCTATACATCACTTTTTTTTTTTGTGGAAAATAACAATTTTTATCGCAAAATCAAATCCACAGGATATTTCAAGATGGAGGCCCCGAACAAAAGGGCCTTCAAATGAGGACACTTGAGAGTGACCTAGTAATGTATTTTAGATGGAAAGGTCCAGCGCAATTTCCCTTATTTGCGAAACAAAATATATGGAAAATATATATATATATATATAACATTATTATATGCAAAATATTATTTTATTCCGGATTTCTGAAGAAGATAATACACTCAGTTATTTACAAAAATAACGCTTATTCATTAAGTTAAACATAGAAACATCAACTGTAAGCAATTTTGCACTACACAATTAAAACAGTAATAGTATATAATTTCTGCTAAAACATATTGCTAAAATGACAGTTTGTATCATTACAACAACAATTTATTAATTATCGAATTTATATATAATATAGATATAGACAGGTATTAACGTTAAAATTATTGAACAATTCGTATACTTTTCTTGTTACTTTCTATTATGTTTTCTACGATATCAACCCTTGATTCTGAAAATGATTTTTGAGTGCTGTTATTCTCTGTCATTTAATTAAAGTGGAAAGCCCAATGGAAGATGTTGTTTAAGTTGTTTTAGTAATATAATAATTATTAATATTATTCTAATCGTTTCTTGAGTCTGAGAGCTATGGCAGCCACGAGTGCGCCACCTTTTCCACTGCCATCTTCAGTGTTCATCAACTTAAACTAGAAAATAAACGTTTAAATATGTAAAATAAAATCATACAATATTGAAATGTTAAATTATTTATGAATTCACGATGATAAGGCTATATAATTAAGTTATATTGATATTAAATATTTGATTTCCAAGCTCGTTTTTGCTGATTACTTTGCGTTCAATTGCATTTAATGTAAAATAAGAAATCAATAAGTTCATTTTAATTAAAGCCATTTCATTTAATTAGTGATAAGTTTTGGATGTGTATCATTAATACCTTATATCCAGGTGCTAATAAACTGATATAGTGTTTCATCCAGTTCTTAAATCGAGGGTGATGCTTGTATAAGGATCCGTCTACAGCTATCGTTATTTCTTCTTTATTTATTCTCTCGATCAAAGTTGCTAAACCTGAATTGAAATGAAATGAAATAATTAATTCTGAAAATTAACATAATTATGTTGTACGCATGGTAATATGTTATTTAAATCTTAGTATCCTTTTATTAAGTGTGCCTCATTTAAAAAGCGGTCGAATTTTTAGTCCGACACAGGAAAACTATCATAAGTTTTCTTCTGTCGACTGATAATAAATATTTTGTCTTGATTACGAATTAATCATTTGAATTGAAATCCATAAGACATGAAAATATTTTATTGTACAACTTACAAGTGGAAACAAGGAGTGCTGCTCGATTGGACACAACTTCACAAACATATTGAACGATATTTACGTCATCCTCATCGGGCACTATTCCAAATTTGGCAAGAACTTCTTTGGTGTTTTGACTTCCACCGTCTACTGAGTCCCTGTAAATGGCATAATTTAAAGTTCTTACAATTAATTACTGATCAATCTAACATAAAAATATTGATACTCACTGTTCGATATGTGATACGAGATCTGTCGTTAAATTACCTGGCTCTAATATAAGTCCAGGTGTATTTTCATGAAATAAAAGTCTTTCTTTAGTGAACCTTGCCAAAATACATCGTACCATTTCACCAAGATACTTTCCTCCGATGTATTTTTCAAAACTGCAACAAAAAACACACACACAATATATATATATTTATAAACATATAAATGAATGTTGTACATCACTCAAAAATACATACGTAAATGAGTTACGTATAAGTGAATTGGCATCATTTTCTCTATCAAATTCCGTTTTGATAAAATCGAGAACACCATTGTCGCCAAATGCGCCCCACTCGATGTCTATAATGACCTGAATTCAAAATACGATATTTCAGTGGTTCCGAAATTTGTAATGATCTTTTGATTTAAGAAAATGACTACTGACTTCTTTCTCTCCGTGCCTCTCGACTTCCCAATGTTCTACCCTGTCAGCCCTTTCCATGTAACAGGCGTTACTGCCAGTTCCCAAAATGAGACCAATCGATGTATTGTGATCCTGAGTGGCGCCTTGGATAAGGGTGCCCGTTGTATCATTTAATATTGCTAATACTTTTATTCTGGTGTCACCTCTTTTGTCAAGAGCATTGCGAAGTAACTGTACAGCATCTTTTCCAACGACATCCGGACAATTGAAACTTTTGGTCCAAGTGACTAACTGGCCAACGTCTAACGAATGTTGTATCATGGGAAATGAAAATGTAAAACCTGCAAGAAATCATCGACAATGTTTTCAATGTCCTTTTACTGTTTATCATTTAGCATTCCATCGTAATTTACGTATGGTTTTGAATCCAGATAATTAACGAAACTCGTTACTGAAAAACTCAGAAGAAAATCAATAAGCCATTCTAAATATAAATACATGAGTTATAAACAATTCTTATAGTGACATAAGTCGAAGAAATAACCGCATGTGGTACAAATGGTGCTCACTAACAAAGTAATATCGATTTCAATTTACCAAGAGGAAGCTCTATATCCTGAAGACCCTCCGTGATGACGAAATCGCTAACACATTCGGCAATATAATCGAAGAGCGGAATTCCGCTACCGACTCTGAGTTCGTGTCCAACGTGATACTTTTTCACGTCTTCGCGTACAACAGCACCATTAGCCAGTTCCAATAAAATTACCCGGAAATTGGTACCACCCAAATCCAGTGCCAAAAATAGACCCTCTTCTATAATTTCATAATAATATGTAATTGTATCAGTTGACTCTAAAAAATTGCTTACTAATCCTATTACTCATTGAGAATCCTTTTTCAAGAGTGTTAGTTTTATAAATAGTTAGTTATAGTTCTTTCTTTGCAATGTAAAAAGAATTCTCAGTTAACTATTGAAAACTATCGTATACTATAATAAACCTAATGAAATTTATATTTGTCTGATAAGGATTAATGATGAAAACTGAAACTTACCAGTTCCATCGGGCAATTCTGGAATATATGTGTTCTCCATTTGAAGAGAAGATGGTAGCTGATGAATACCTTTCTCCATTTCTGATTTAAATACATTTTGAATTCGCCTAACTGTTTTAGCAGTTAATCTCATATGAGCTAACCTACGTTCGATCTGGAATTTATTTAAATATATCCTTAATCATCTATTTGACGAAAATTAATATATATATGATGAGTATAAAATTTTTTACGTTTATAATTAAAAGCAAACAAAAGAAAATAATCTCGAAAAGTTATTACGACGCTTGGCTTTGTTATTCTTATTCAAGAACTTTATTAATGCCAGGAAATAACTTTAATTATTCTCTGAAACGCGATACGTTTGATTCTACAAAAAAAAAAAAAATGGTAAGTCGTTAATAATACCAATCATGAAAGTTACTAATGAATTAATTTGTGTTTTAAGAGATGATTGTACATTCAGTATTATAACAAATTGTTCAGTAATCAGTAACTGCTTGATAAATAAAATAGCGTAATAAACCATGTTTTACAAAGCGGTCATGATCATCGTTCGTAAAAAAAAAAACGGACATAAAAGTTTAACTATCATAATAAGCACAAATAAATAAGAATGAATGTTTAAGAATAATAAATAAATAATTGCTAGTGGGATTTAAATTTTATAATCAATAGCATAAATTTGACTTACTTCTTGACACCACAAACTATCTGATAACGTTAACGGCGTTACTTGGATGGCCTCGTTAAGGGCATGTTCAGAAGGAACAACCATTTTTTTTAAGTTATCAGTCTCTGCAAGAAAACATTCGCTTCATCAGAAATATTTTTAACATCTTGTTAAATGTGTTGTACAAAGAACATAATTGTTAAAGCCTTAATAATCTAGATTGGCTTAATTTATTGTACGATTTAAATCTTTTGCAACAATCACGGTCATTTCACTTTTCAAGCAAAAAATAAAAAAGACAGAAGAAACGTATGTAACGTTGAATGTGTTGACAGAATAAAAATCCTAGATGATCCCTGTAAATTTACATGTAAATTTTCATTTGACTGCGTAATTTGTATGCCTTTCAATCAATCATCGGATAATTAATAAGGGCAATAAAAACGTAAGTAACATTTATTTCATGTAGTTGGAATGAGTGAGGAATGAATGGTAATGCATCAGTGAAAGGGTACCAGCGGAAAAGACATCATACCCCACGTGTCGAAAGGAAAACCTATGCAACCTTGTTGCACTTGTCAAGAAGTATTGTTTCTCCAAATGAAGCATAATATGCAAACATTAGCCGAATCGTTTTCGCGAAATTGCGACCATTATTACTGATAGGCATGTGTCGTTCAAATTCGCACGAATCTATGTCAGCCAAAGCACTGATGCTGAGGACGATTTAACACTGCTCATGCGTCGCGAGTGCGCCATATTGATGTTGAGACATTCGAAGCAAGGGTTAATTCAGAATTTATGCAAGAACACTTCGATGCTCTTTTGACCGCACTGACCAGCGAAGATTGTAAACTGAAAGTTCATCGTTGAAAAAAAAAAACAGCGTCTTATCAAAAACTCTGTCATGATAGTTCGATCACTTTTCCTCTCGACTTTTTAAGAAGCGATTTCTTTAATCTTTGATCTTTATGTGTGATTTATTATGTTATTATATTAGATTAGATGACAATTTGAAACTCAATTTTTTCGAGGTGATATTGAATGAAACACTTTTTAATGTTTATCGTGAGACAATTTTTGTGATGATGATCGTAAAAAATGTTTGACCTGGATTCGAAATTACGAATGATTAGAAATTAGAAAAAGATAAATGTGATATGATGTTAACTTGTTGATACAAGAGATACATGGAAAAGATTCATTTTTTTTTTTTTTCCGTTTAAGATTGAGTACGTGTTATGTCTAACAATTTTTATTTATGATGATTTAGTTATTAGAAATCTTTTGTAATTTCAATATGCTTTATATCAGAGTTGCAATTTTTATAATTTCGCTTGGTAAAATTTAAATTAATAAAAGTAGGTTAATAAATGGATCAATTAAAAATAAGAATACGATGAATATTTGAATCGTTAAAATCAGTTTGAAACATCATTGATAAGTAGGAAACTTGTCACTCCGTTATAAATTTCTCGTACTTCAAACGATCACATCATTTGCATATGATTAATTATTAATAACGCAGATAATTTATTAACGTAAGGTCATTTCCCTCATTCGCGTGATGTTTGAAAAATGAATATTAAAACTTGTTATTTCAAATCTAACTTCTAACAAAGTGTTTCCTTTCAATTTTTTTCTTTTTTAAACCGTACAAATTTACTCGAAAGCAGATTTTCTAATAATTTTTAATGAAAGTGAAGTGGTGGTAATTTTTTGCAAATCAAAAGTATTTCCATCTATTCGTCAAGTGAATATCGCATTTTGTTTTGATCAAATCGAAAAGTGTTTTTTTTTCTTCGTTTTTTTTTTCTATTGTTTCATGTTAACAATATGAAACAATAGTGCGTATAAAAATGAAAACGTGAGATTGGTTTGATAGATGAATAAATTTACAACTTTTATGTTGAAACGTTGAAACTGTATCTTAAGAATGACACATGCTCGCGCTTCTTGATACATTGTATCTTGGCACATAAAGCACGAGACTGTAATCCAACCTGCGTGCTGACCCCTCAAATATATTACGAAACCAAAGACGTAGGATAACAAGTCCGTTGTGACTAAATTGGCCAATTCCATTAATGCATTTAACATAGTTATCATTGTATTACTGCGCGCACTCCACTATCGCCTACCCATCTTAAGTCCATAATAAAAAGGGTACATTTAAGATTTTTTGTTAAGATAAAAATGATTAATCAAAAGGTTTATAAGAGTGAGTGAGTGAAACTTTTTTTTTTTTTTTTTTTATATTCTACTTTATAAGTTCAGTATAAACTCGTGCGGAAATGGTCAATCTGACAAGAAACTGGATTCCACGTGCGTTCCAAATTTTTGCCAAATAGTTGTCACGATTAGAATGCAGTACAAATATGATATGTGCATACGATGTAAATATGATATCGCTGTTTCAACATTGCTCTTGGCAAAACATTAAGCAATTTTTGTTTTGATTAATTTAGTTTATGAATACATAATTTGCTTCACGTTACCTTATTAATAATTCAATTAAAATTGAAGAAACTTCCTTTTCTCTTGTCAATTGCAAAAAAATATTACAAAATAAAGTGAATCACAATTTCACTGATTACTATTTTGAAAAATTTATAAATTATTTTAATCCCACGTGAACATTCTTCAGACGTATTTTGTACCTCGACAAGAAAATGATAACCATTTTTTTTTTTTTTTTTTTTATTCAAGGTATTTAGATAAGTGACCGCTATTGGTACAGATTACTGAGAAACGAAAAAAGTTCATTTGCAATTCAATGCAAAGTTTTCATTTCTTTATGGTATAGAAGAATTATAATGTTCAGAATTGCGAAACACCGCAAAATTTTTTTTTTTTTTTTTTCGTGTGTCACTCACGATCTCTTCGATACTGTCGCACAGAAGCTTCACGTTGACTCTTTTAACTTGATTGTCAATGCCAATGCTATTTCCCTACTCGTGTGAAACACAATTAAACAATCGCTATTTCAAAGACAACTCTATCATTTTGACATCGCGCGAAAATAATCAGTAAATTATTGTTACGCATCATATCTGATATACTTTTCTAATTACGAGAACCAATTAGAAATAAAAAAATATGTTTAATTATAAATAATTAAGAAGACAAAAAAATAAAATCATTATCGTCATGCGATACATCTAGTTATGTATTGTTTTTTTTTTTTTAATAAGGAAAATTGGCAAATGATTTAAGAAGAAATGATTTTGTTATTAATGATATCTGTAATTGCTTTTTTACAATTAAGTTTGTATAACAAGCGTAAACAAATTTGCTACGAAAAATTGGTACTTTTTGCAAAATTTTATAAAAGTTCATTTAACAAATAATCATTGAAACTACTTACAGTTTTGCAAAAATGTTGATTAATGTCAACCAATGCACAATTTTGCACGAAGACAATTTTGACGACACTAATGGGAGTGATTGAAATTATAAATATATTAAAAGAACTTGAAGTTCGAGTTAGGGAATATTTCGTGCGTTCGTCAACGTGGGTGCGAGATCAAGAAATGTACTCAATGTTTCACGGTGACATGGTCGATCCTCCACGCGTTCCCCACTTCGGGAATTTTAAGGGACTCTCACTCCAATAGATTCAGTATCGGATGAGTGAATATCAGTTCCCTCCTTTTCTTGACGATGCATTATCAAGACGTTGTTGTGAATAAATTAAACAAGTTTCACTGAATCGAAGCATCGATTTAAGGTCTCATTAAAATAAGTTCACTGAATACCATAATGTTGCATTAAAAGATTAGCGTGATATATTTTGATCTTTTTATTTTTCTTTCTCAATAATTTATTAATATAATAATACTATAATAAATAAGCGCAAGAATAGATTTTGATATAAAAGAAGATTTCTATAAAAATATCCTCTTTATTTTACTTTCATTTGTCATCATAAAATAATTAACATTTTTTGCACTAGATTTTAAACTGATCTGAGATGAGACTTTAGACTGAACGTAGATTGCATTTTCTTTCGACCTATGACACTTGGATCAGTATTAACTATTATTTAGGCAATAAATATTTATGTCCTACATTAATATGACACCAGACCTAAACTGTATCTGAACTTAATTAATCCCCCAATTAATTTAATCAACTTCATTAAATTCACTCAATTAGTATTATCAATATAACATTCTTGTTGCAAATTTTACTCTACGGTAGGGTGATTAAAATAATTCAATAACACGAATATTATATATATTTTTCATATCATAAAAGACAAATAAAAAATATTACTACATTTGATTATTTGTTACAAACATTAAAAACTTTCTCAACGTTCATTAAAGAAAAACTTTTTTTTTTTACAAAACAATGATCAATCTCAACACGAATCGATAATTATGTAAGAAACATCATTTTAAATAGAAAACATTTTAATAGTGAGCTGAATTTCGTTATTGAATGGTGTTAATATGTAAATGTCATTGTCATGAATAAACGAAGATTATCAATTGACTTTATATCACTGTATAGTTTATGAACATGAGGAAGATGAATGACACAAGCGATTGCAGAATTATTCTTCATTCGCATTTAATCGCTGTTTCCAAAATAAGAGCATCAATATCAAAACAAGAATTTTCCTTAATCATTAGTTTATTCAGGCAGAAGGTCATCTCCAAGTTCTTCGTCCCCAAAATCTTCATCTCTTTTACCAGTCGCTGTCATTGGTCTCACAGGCAGGGGTCCAATAGGATCATAAAAACCATTGTCTGCGAACATTATTCATTAGATTTGATTATTCAGAGAGAAAGAAAAAAAATTAATGATGTTTTCAGAATAGATAAAATGTTGATATTAAAGAGTTTTAAAAGTTTTTAACGGTTCTAAAAATTTCTAAGATGTCAATAACTTGATAAGTGATCAATTTCTTTAATGGGAAAAAAATACAATTGATTTATTTCATGTATACGACAATTATTTTTTAGAACAAATTAAGATGAAATAAGACCTAAAATTTTGAAAAATAATACTCCTTCAAAAGCATACAAAATTGCAATAGCTAACACGCAATCGTTATATACATTTATCATTAACTTAATCCATTACGTCAAACTATGACGCGTATATATCACTTTAATTGATGTGCGGAGTGTATAGATCTACGAGTTTCAAAAATACCATTCAATAAAGCAGTATTACACAAACATTACGCGTGCTTAAAATACTTTTTTTGGTCAACGATTTTCCCATGAAACAATACAACAAACAATCATTTTAAAAAACCAATAGGGATAATGCTATTGGTATAGTATATGTTTTTCACATCCAAGATGTATAAAGATAAAACTATTAGATTATTTCTTCAGAAGAATTATTCCTCATTTGCTTCATCGTCAATGAGATATCTCTTTAAGACAATAATACTTTAATGGAATATTCAAATAAACATTTTGTATGTATTTCATAATTTTATTACAGTTCATTGCTTACTGATTACTCTTTGAAAAATTTGAAGCTCTATCATCATTACTTGTGACAAAATAGATTAAATTATAGTATGTTGATCTGATATCTCCTAAGATTGTAAATCCTCGATAAAAGGAAATTTTGTGACGATCATTTTCATTTGAAACAGACATCAAAACATTTCCACTCTTTATCGTGATTAACATGATTATAAAAAAAAAAAAAATTAATACAGTTTTATGAAATTTTACCAGTGTGCCTTAAACCGAAGATAATTTACAAAATTATTTATTTATTTTTTTTTTTATACTCACTCGATCGAGAACGCTGATTCTCCGATGTAAATTCCAGAGAATTGTTTCCAATTCTTGAGGGACCATTACTATGATATCCTTGGTCAAAATTAGCAAATCCAGGACTGCCATGTCTTTCT